>ML781726.1:370212-432045 GCA_009831015.1 Picea engelmannii
TGTAAGTCTTATCTCTAGATTCATGGAGTCACCCAAGGACTCTCATTGGCAAACTGGTAAGAGAATTTTGCGGTATGTGGCTGGAACAGTTGATTATGGTTTATGGTATCCTTCAGAATCAAAAAGTTTTTTAGTTGGTTTTAGTGACAGTGATTTTGCCGGAAGCATTGATGACAGGAAAAACACTTCCGGTTATGCATTCAAATATGGATCAAGTCTGATTTCTTGGGCATCAAGAAAACAATCAGTTGTTACATTGTCTTCTATAGAGGGCGAATATGTTGCAACAACTTCCGCAGCATGTCAAGTTGTTTGGCTAAGAAGGTTAATGAGTGACTTATCACCAAAGAAATTGGAGCCAACTCCAATATATTGTGACAACAGTTCTGCAATTACATTGTCCAAGAATCAAGTATTCAACAAAAAGAGCAAGCACATTGATACCTGTTATCATTTTATTCGAGAATTGGTAAATGAAGATGTAATCACTGTAAAATTTTGTAAATCAGCAGATCAACAAGCTGATATCTTCACAAAGCCTTTGGGCACAGAAACATTTGTATCACTCAGATCTAAGCTGAGTGTTGTTAGGTTAAATGATTGTCGTGCTCCAACTTAAGAGGGTGTGTTAGACGAATAAGTTGAGTGATTTGCTCCATGATTTGCTCCGCGATTCGCTCCATGATTTGCTCCACGATTTGCTCCTTTGATTGAGCAAATCACTCCTTTGATTAGTTTAGTTAACTGTCAATTAGTTGGTTTCTTGTTTTCATCACTGAGTGAGTTGTTATTCGCTTTGTTATTTACGAAGCATTTCCATGCATGTAATTCCTTTATATATCAATTCAATAATGAGATCTGTGTGGTGTTTTGTGCTATTCTATTCTGTGGTTCTTGGTAAATTCGTTTTCTGTTTTCTCTGTTCTATCAATTCGTTTTTCTGTGGCTGCAGATTTGTTTTCATGGGGGTGGGGAGGGGTGACAGGTTGAGTTTTGCACTGCCTTGGGTGCAGGCTCGGGCATGGGCATGGCCACGGGCTCGGGCTCGGGCTCACATATAAGGAGGGGAAGCGGAGAAGGAAGCAGACAATCGAACGATGAGGAGAAAGGGAGGAACGAGAGCGGGAGGTTGGGTTTTGCGCAGGCGTGGGCAAGGGAGGCGGGGGAACATGGTTTTTTTTTTTTCAATTTATTTATTTATTTATTGTGTTGATAAGTGATTCTATTGGAATCAATAGATTAGTCAACCTGTTAATTATAAAATTTAATTTGATGGCCAAAAATAAAAGATGTTGTTGTATTCTAGTTGTCGTCTCCATATTTTATGGCAGTTTATCAATTGCCAAAAAAAATAATTTTGCATATCCAAACAGATACTTAAGTTTTAATATTTACTTCTTTACTAATTTTTTTTATATGTGTTTATGTTAGGTGTTTTGGGGTGGAGAGGAATGAAAAAAAACCAATGAAATCATTTACCATTTATTTTTACTAATTTACATGTTTCAATAAATGTTTGTGCCCTTTGGTTACTTGTATCTACTACTTGGCTTGTGTTTGCTTTTTACCCTAGTGGACTCTTCTAATATTTTCTACTCAATACATTTTTTTACCCAAATCAAAGGCAACTTTCCAATACATAAAGCGATTACAACATACTCATTATGAGCTTTATTCATGTCATTATGAGAATTGAACCCGGGTGGGGAGGATAACAATCATTCCTCACAACCATCCAAGTTACACTCAATTGACATTATTACATTTATGTGGCCATAAATACATATACATTTAATTGCGAGGACTACATTATTACATTTATGCCGCCAACACCATGAATAAATAATTAACTGCGAGGAATAAATGAGTAATTTGGAGGGAACTCCTAATGTTTCACTACACAATGTAGAGGAGTGGCAACAACACACTTTTATTGTGACATATAACATCGCATTGAAATTTCCCTCTGTGCGACACAACACACTTTCTCAAACTTTAATTCATCACCAAAGAGTGTGAATTGTAGCTAAAATTCCTTTGACTGCAACATATTGCATCACTCCAAACTTTCATTTGACATGACATATCAATTCAATGAAAATTTTCTTTTTTTGTGACACATTGTGTTTACCCAAACTTTCCTTCACCGAGAGAAAGGGAAAATTTCTAAAATTATATTGCATAAACCAATGTTCCAAAGTTCCAAGTTTGTGAATGGGGACCAAAATTTTAAAAGTCATTTTTTTAAATATAAAAACAAATCAAAGATTTGTCATTGAACTTCTATTTGTAGATTCAAAGACTTGAAAGAAGAAAGAAAAATAATGCTTAGGTTCATTTCTCTTATAGGTTTGCAACCATTTAATGCCACTTTTCACATTCATAATTTTTCATCTCCCCTGTATCTAATGTTATCGGAAAAATGTTGTGGTTGGTTAAACATGTTTGAATGTGTCAAAGATTAACTATTATTGACTAAAAGTGACTATGGTCGAGTGTGATGGTTGAATTTTGTTGAATAGGGATCATAATGGTTAACTAGGGTTGATTGTAGGTTGAATTTGGTTAACAATGATTGACTATAATGGTTTTCCATGATTGAATATGGTTGACGATGGTAGACGATGGTTGAATATAGTAGACCATGTTGATGGGGTTGACGATGGTGGATTATTGTTTAAAATAGTTGACTTTCATTCATTACAATTATTTATGGTTAACCATGGGTGATTGTAGATAAATTATGGTTATATTTGGTTGATTGTGGTTGATAGTGTTTAAACTCTATTAAACATGTTTGAGTGTGTCAAAGATAAACTATTGTTAACTAAAAGTGACTATGGTTGAACATGATGGTTGAATTTGGTCGAGTGTATATCATAAGGATTAATTATTGTTGATTGACTTTGGTTAAAAATGGCTGACTATGGTTGAATCTCCTTCTATGACTCTATCTATATGTATATGAAGTTTGAATACTAAAGAATTCCATTCCTGGACTTTATGGAATGATTATATGACAAAACTAACAGATAAAACTTTGAAGTTAGTGTGACAAGTGTGTTTGATATTCCATGGTAGGCACCATGTATGCCTCTATTTTACTGCATTTTTATGATCTTTGTGCACTGATGCTTGTTCTTCCTCTCGCTAATAGTGTGGAGAGATACATCATATCTCATTACTTTACACTTTGTGTGTAAAACACTCTGTGTTTCACTTTTCTTTAAATCTAGTGCAATATGTCATGTGTCTTTATGTGCCCCTCATGTGTATCTCACATAAAGGGAGATTTGGTGTTTTTGTTCTCCCCTCAATACATTGGAATAATGCAAACCAAAAATACCTTGTTTGGAGTGCATTGCACCAAAAAATTTTAATGCACCTTTGTCTAATGTGTTGTTTTAAAAACATTTTTTCCTTTCTCGAACGTACTTAAAGAAACGTAGTTGAAAAGAAATAAAAGGTTTGTTGCGGAAAAGGAAATGTTGAAAAAGTATGATGCAAGTTAAAAAAAAAAAAAGGAATTTTATGTGATGTGATGTTCCATGATATTTTGAGTGTGACAAGATGAGTCGTGAAAAAAAATTGAGTGCAATAAGGTGTGTTGTGACCAAAAAAAATTTGAGTGCGATACAATGTTTTGCGAGCGAGGGAATTTTGAATGAGGTACAATGCAATCATGGAAGAAAAGGAATTTTGAGCAAGATACAATGCAATCAAAGAAATATTCCAATGATGTGATGAAGTTGTTGGGTAGGTGTTATATTCTTTGCATGCGTGTGTGGTGGTGCGTCAGATTTGACGAATATGTTTAACGATACACCCCTCCACTCTTTGTGTCCTATGCATTGGGTGCTTTCCTAGGGGGTCCTAGGGGGGGATATTTCCCCCCTGGTTATGCAGAGTGTTCAGGGTAGTGCCACAAAATTCGTTTTGGTGATTTTTGCTATTTTAACATTTTTTCTATTTTTAGCAGTTTTCTAAATTAATCCAAAATTAAGGGATTAGGTTTTGTTAGTTTTGGAATACCTAAAATATTGTGTATGTATTGTATAGCGAATAATGAAATTATTACATTAATATTTGAAAGGTGCAACACCAAGAAGGGCTTGTTTTCTCCCGATTAAGGGTTTCAAGCATAAATCTTTGTGTACTATATGTGTGAGCCATTAATTAATTTCTATTTTTTTTTGAATCTGTATGCATTTCTTTACTTCACTATTTTAAAACTTAGAGAAGGAAAATTTTCCTTTGAAAAAGAAGAAAAGAGTTCACTTGGTAGTATCCCTTTATCAAAATGAATGAAATTTTACCACGATGTGATGTGTCATAACTAAAAAGAGTTTATTTGTGATACACACTATGTCACGAAGAATGAAATATTTTACTTAGTAGTTTCCCTTTATCACGATGAATGAAAGTTTACAATAATGTGTATAAACTACAAGGATTTACAATATGCACTATGTTGCAAGGAAATACAAATTGGGTGCAATATGCACTATATCACAAGGAAAAACAAATTGTGCATGATATAACATAGGAAAAAAAATTGGCCGCAAAATATCACATCATTCCAAACTTTCCTTTTTCATGACATATTGCATCGTGTATAATTTTGTTTCTATGAGACACATCACACTTTCTCAAACTTTCCTCCATCACCACAAAGTGTGTATCACACCTAAAATACCTTTGGATGTGGCATATCACATCATTCCAAAGTTTTCTTTTTCGTTACATATCACATAGAGGAAATTGTTTTTTTGTGTGTGAAACATCGTGCTCTTCCAAATTTTCTTTCATTGCAAGATAGGAAAATTTTCCTAAAATGGTATTGCGTAATCTGGTTTTAATAACAATAAAAATCCAGAATATTTTAAACTGGAAGAAAGGCCTCTTCTTCATCTAATAACCACCAAGGATCATGGAATTTTTTGGATAAAAATAGTCTTCATATTTGGAAAACATGCAAAGAGTTCAAGAGGAATAATGAACAATATAAATATTGATAATCCAAGGATTTGAGTGAGTGCAATTCTTCAATATGACTTTGAAATATTATAGAATGTAATGGAGCTCTTGATTTCAATGCATTTGAATGGAAACATCATTGACAAAGAGGTTCATGATAGGATTTTTGAATTCTATGGCTTTCTCTACATCTATTGATGGTTGATTTGATAATATTTCATTGTTGGAGATGAAGTTCCCATGAGGAGGTTTGGATGTAATTTGCAAGGTGTTGAAAAGATGTTGCACTTGCAATGCATAGACGTCCACATCATTCCACAAAACAAAATGAATAGGAATCCACATCACACCACAAAACACAACAAATATGTGTCCACATCGCACTGTATAAAACAATGAATAGGTGTCAAGATCGCACCACAAAGCACCAAAATTTTTTGGGGGAGTTGTGTTTCAAAATTGTTGATGCACAGGTCCTTGATGGTTTTCTAACTAAGCAGTTAAACCATTGCTTGGAGAGGCACCCTGTCCCACAAATAAAATGGTCTCATACATCAATTTGATAACCAACTAAGTTGTGAGCTTAAATTAAAATACTTCTACATACATAAACACCAAAATTAAATTTAACTTAATAAAATAATAATTTAAAAACATAATTATAATTATTATTCATGCTCATTCTAAATGAAGTTGTTGTCAATTGGCTTTATCCTAGGAAAGATAGAGAAGTGTTATCCTCTCCACCCAACATAATTTCCTGCAAGGGGTATGGTTGAGTTCTTAATAAGTATATTGTTGTATTGAACTCATTGGATACTATCTTCATAATATTCTTATACTAATACAATTATTATTATGTTATTTTTACGTTAATTGTAAATAAATAAACAAAACCAAATACCTAAAATTTTAATATTTTTTTTTTTTTGTAAATAAGAAAATTGTATTAATTGTGGTACCTGCTATGACTGAACAAAGGTTCCAAAATTACAAAAAGTAACCAGCTGTAGTTACTGGACTGCCCCAACAGAGGGGAAACCAGTCCAGCCAGCTTCCATGTCATCAGTTTTAGACAGTTGCTGAAATATAAAACAAGCAAGACCAAAATATAAGCCACCTAGCCTAGGAAATCAACAGTGAGCTAGATACCTGGCGAAAAGCCCAGCCACGTGGCGCCGAGGTCCTCTGCCCAGGTTTCTGTCGCAGGCTTGTTCGGCTGATCGTCCCCAACTTGCTCCTTGTGCTCCTCTCGTTCCCTGTGTTCAAGTGGAACGCTATGCTCCTCTTCCTCCTGCCTTGTTGTTGCTTGTCGCAGCATGTCTTCTAACTCTGTATCAATTTCCCCTCCCTGTGCTATGCCCGTGGGGTCCGTGGCGAGCTCCATCTGGATGGACGAGAGGATCTGTAGAAAGGTGTCCACATTGTCTTCGGTGGCTTGCAATCGAAACTTGAGGTTTTCCACCTCTCTTCTGAGCTCGAAGACGAGGTCGTATAGGATGCCCAGTCTTTCTCTAAGATTATCGTTGTCGGGGTGGGTCGCTGGGTGCAGACGCAGTCTTTTGGCTGCTCTAAGAGCCTGTGGTTCATTTCGCCAGGTGCTCGAGGAAGCGGGGAAAGACATTGACGCAAAGAATTGCAATCGGGGGTCTGGTGGACAGCGCGGAGACATAGGCGAACTGCGCGGGATGGTGGCCATCGCTCGCGGGAGCGGAGATTTCTTAGGAGGCGTGGTGACTGTAGGTCGATGACGCTTAGTCTGCGCAGGAATCTGGGTGACACCAGGGGACAGAACTGGGGGATGGGTAGATGAGCCGGTAATTGGGGAGGTCGAAGGCGAGAGGGATGGTCGACAGGGCTTCCATGGGGAGCCGCGCTTGGGCTTCCCTCTTAAGCGTTCCCTCATGGAAGCAGGAGGACGGTGTTTTGCGCCAGGAGCTAGGAACCAGAATTGCAGGTAGTCGGTGGACCAAAATGCCGAGGAGGCCAAGTAGTGCTTGTGTCGTGAAGGGAGGAGCCCTTCCAAGCGCATGCAGGGTGGAATAACGAAAGCCACAATCCAGGCCATGATACAGATATCTGGGAAGCGAAGGGTGGCGTAAATGCCTCTGACCGCGCCCATCAAATCCAATTGATGCCGTTTAATTCCCGCGGGTAGCAGAACCCTGCGGCACGGGGCGTTCACGTGCCTGTGTGTGGGTCTGCAATGCGGCCAAGCCCATTCTGTGCCACGGGGACTCCACTAGCACCCCATCCGGGGACCTAAAATTTTAATATTATTATATAAAACATTTATTATTATTTTATTTTATAATATTTTAACATTAATTTAAATAAATAAAGAAAATAATTTTAATATTATTATATTATTTTACAACATTTCATTCTTAATTATATTATTTTATAGTATTTCATTATAATATTATAGCATGAGTGGGCCTAATGGTTAAGAATATGTGTTTCCTCTTAAGTGGTCACAAGTTCAAGCCATTCCAAAGGGTTCAAACTCGTTCTAGAAGGGTAATTCAAAAATTACCATTAAAAAATGTAACTTTTTCAAATCAATTATCATTTAAGAAAGAATACAAATATAATAAATGTCAAAAGAAGGGTCATATTTTCAATAATCCATCAATGTCCTCACTTCCAAAACTTGGTTGGTGAATGAGCATTGTTTCATCACACAATACTTGTCTTTATCATCTAAATACTAAAATAATCTTTATTCTAGTTGGCTCTTATCTATTCCCTGACATGGTGTACCCTTCCACATAATTAAATCCATCACATATCTTATGCTTAAATGAATATCTTACCACTATATTGGTGTATGCATTATTTTATGTGTCACTTAATCAATGATTCCCAAAGAGGCTTAGACACCTTGTCTTTGCCAATATCCATGTGAATTCATGTCTTACAAGCATTGTTGATTCTTCTTGATATGGGAATTGGCATCACATTTCTAGTTTACATACCTCATGATTTTTAATCCCATACTCGCCAAAATTCCATTTTCTTTGTTATGTTTTCCTCCAACACTCACCATAATGCCTTTTTCGTTGTCATATTTTCCTTCACTAACGTATCTATAAAAAACAAAAACAATTAGTCACATGTTATGGATGTAAATTGCAATGACATTAGGTGCGTATCAGGAATATTAATTACAAATGAACTACTAAATGTCAATTTTAAAGAAGAGACAATATACATTGAACAAAACCACAAGTCATACCTATCTTTTCATGTTCATATATTCCCTCTCACTAATAATATTGAATATGTTGATTCATAGTTATTTTAGTGAATTTATAATGCTAGTTGTTTACTTATTAAAAGTCATGACATGGTTATACCTTTGATATCTAATATGATAATTATTTCAACACATTGACAATCCTCTTAACCACTTAGTATGTAATTCATTCCATCCCCACTAATATAATAGATAATGGGAAAAAAACATATAATGAATACTTATATGTAAAACTCTCAACAATCTATCAATATTGTATAGGTTTGGTCAAGCTCATCATAACGATAATGCATAGATTTTCCTTGTTTCACATGGAACTATTTATTGATTATTTTTGGGATTAAAAACTTTATTAAGATCGGTGAAATTTTCTAATTCGATGAATTTTAGATAAGAACTTGCACAAAATAAACCTTGTCAATATCACAAAACCTGAAATTGGGATTACAACAATGAAAATTGTGATTAATTTCATTAAATTTATAGCATTATCAAATATTCACTACTTTGTTCTCCAAAATTATCATTCCCCTTTTCGTGATTCCATGTATCTTTATCTATCACACTCTTTCACTTTCTTCTTCGCGTTTCTAACAACATTGAGATCAATGTGATGATACTTTGCCAATAATTTGAGATTTCCCCATAGCTTTCTTCCCGCCTCTCTCATCCCAACCCCAAGATCAAGGAGGCATATCATTTGTAACATTAATCTTTGGAACATAAATTTTGAAGGTGGTTGGGATTATTAAGAAAAGCTCGGAAGAAGGTAAAATAAATTTTATTATCATCGAATGTATGCATTAGGGATTATGATCTAACATCCCACTCTTTCATGTATTTTCACATGTTTTTAGAGATAACGTGAACAATAAATATCCTCAATAAAAACAACATACTTGGTGGTCTTGATGACTAATTTCCTTTAGTTTTGTGTTTCTATGGATCTTGGGAAGCTCCAAATCATAAACATCTTAACTTGAATAATAAAAAGTGGATGCAAATGCTAGATTGTCATGTTGCTAAAATCCTATAACACAAGTAGGGTCTCTTCATTACTTTTATAGTGCTTTTATATAATGATCACACTTCAACAAAACTATCATACTACAATTTCTTATTTTCTAATGATATCTAAAAAGAATGGGGTATGCTAAATATATGAATATAAGATGAAGTTCTCATGCATCATATGGATACATAGATTGCATCATATTTTATATGAGTTCATAAAAATGTTTAATTTTGGGATTATGTCTAAGGTTTTATATTTTCATTTTTAACACTTTGAAATCACTCCAAATAAAACATGGCTCAATGGTTATGATTTTTTATTATTATTAACATATATATAACTCATCAAAAATATATATTTGAAATTACCATGCAAATCCAAGGGAGAGGGAGTGGGGGGTAATGTCAGGAATCACCCCTCCCCAAGCCCTGCAAAAAGTATGCTTATTTACTTTATATTGAAATTTCAATTTATCTATCCGGTTGCTTGTTAAATTTTTAACATTTTAAATAATTCGAAAGTAATATTTATTTTGAAGTGTGTAGCTAGTTACTCTAGTCAATTGAAGTGCAACTAATTTTTCAACTTTTCATCGTGAAAAATTTGAATGAATATATATCCATGAACTTAAAATTAAGAGTATCCCTTCAAATTTGATCATTCATCCACCTCTAGATTTGCAAAACATTTTACTATGGCAGTTCAAAGTGAACACCTTAACCATTTTCTTTCAACTTTAAAAAGTAAATAATATATACATGATTCCAAAGATTAAATCCCACCAAGCTCGAATAAACCCACACCATTTGTAGATTATTCACAATGTGGTGTACACGTTTCAGGTGCTCAGTCCACACAACGAGAGCTAAAATTGGCAACAAATAACTAAAATAAAAAATGTATATTCTTCATTGATTCTTCCCATGGGCGGCAATTTAATCGTGTTTTTACTTTCATTAACATTAACGTTGAAGCTCTCTTTGCATTGCATGCATCCCAAAGCTTCACAACGATGTTCTTTTCTAGGATGAGTTGAGACGTGGAGTGTGAGATGGGTCATGCACTACCTCCATTTGTACAAGGAGACATTTTCTCCAATCTTCCATAAATACAACATTAGTATATGACTAGTCTTCACACTCACACTCCATATATCTATCTATATTTCATGGCAACGAAGAAAGAAAAGTGATGGGTGTCTTTTCCCCTTTGAATACGAGACCGAGGCTTAAATGGGTGAGTTTGGTTATCTGCCATTTATTTTTTTTGCATTTAGTTTAAATTGCTTAAACTCTTTCCTATTTTTCTGCAAATTGAATGACTCCTAGATTCGAGACTAAAAATATCGATTAGCATTTTCAATGTGCAATTGGAATGAACAATCGTTTAAAACGACCTGTTGGATGTTAAGACTCACAACTACCACCTGATCACATTCACATTACCCCACAAAACAAAAGTAACAAACATCCACATCGTGCCACAAAACACAACAAACGTTGAGGGGAATCGGGTTTCAAAATCAAAGGTGTACATGTTTTTTTTTCTGGAAATATGCCAACAAATTTCTCATGTAATCACATGCACATGCATGCAACTATATTTAAAATGTGCATGCATGTAATCTTCTTTTAACCGTTTGTGTAACTAATGGATATTATTATAATTAGTTTGTTTAATTGTTTGTGAGATGCTATATATACGAGCATACCCATAGAGCTGAGAGTGCAATGCAGTGGAGTGTGTGATCAATACACAATACTGTTGAGTGCAGTGTGTGTGGTGAAGAGAGGATGGTTGTATACTTGTGTTGGCTATTGTAATTCTCCCTTAAATAATGAGAATATTGATTATCATTACCCCATGGTTTTTCCCATACTGGGTTTCCACATAAATCACTGTGTCAATTGTGTGATTTCCATTTTCGATTTAATCTTGGTTTATTTTCTTTGCTATTAGAGTTTTGTTATGTCTTTTCTTTTGTTTCCTAACGAGTAATATCAAAGTGCAAAGTTGAAGAGTCTGAAAGCAAAAGAAAAAGGAATATGATCGTTGGATAGTAGTGACCCTCTTACATAATATGACAATCGCAGACACACTTCCAAAATTTTTAATTTCTGCAAAAATGTCACGAGTAATATACAGTACATAGTTCGACAATTTGACAAAACTGTCGTAGGAAAATTGTCGCATGCTTTCCAAATTAAATAGTGCGATAATATTGGACTTGTGGCATGCCATCCTTATCAAAAGGTGTTGACAACCATTGTTTTATGAAAAATAAAATCAAGGCATGAAGCATTCTTAAAAGGGAGAATATTTTATGAGTGGATGACGTCTTATTAAGTCGAGGATATTATTTAATAAAGGTGAGTTGGACCTTTGTTGTGCACATAAGACAAATTAGGTAATGGATCGACTTTATGACTAAAGTGGGTAAGGTGAATTGTTTTAAAAGGGATTTTTTAATATATTTTTTTAAGCCTAAGTCTTTTTTGAATTTCAACCTTGATTTTTTAAGAGCTTGGTTTATTAGAAGTTGTGATTTTTTTGGGCGGTGTGTGTTAATGGTGAAAGTCCAGAGTTCTAAGTTTGAGGTGGAGAAATTTAACGGTAAGAATAACTTTGCGCTATGGAAGCTCAAGGTGTAGGATTTGCTTGTGCAGCAAAGATTGCAAAAGGTGTTGGTTGGAAAGAAAAATCACTGACAAGAATGACATACAAGGACTGAGAAGATGTGGATGCAAGAGCCCTCAATACCATCTGCTTGTGTTTGGTAGATGAAGTGATGTTTAACATTGATGAAGAGGAGACAACATCAGGTTTGTGGAACAAACTGGAGAGTCTGTATATTTTAAAGTCCTCAATGAACAAACTCTTCTTGAAGTGGCAGTTGTGCAACCTACAGATGAAAGATGGTACAAAAATTGATGATCACTAAAATGTTTTCAATACTCTGATTTTTCGATTATCTAGTATGGAAATAAAGTACGAAGATGAGTAAAAGACATGTACGTTATTGTGTTCGTTGCCTGAGTCTTGGGATCCCCTGATCACATCTATGTGGTTTAGTTCACCAGATGCCATTGATTATGACATTGTTTTGGGAGCTTTGTTGTCTGAGGAAATGAAGAGAAGATCCAGTAAAGAAACCTCTACATCAGAAGCAATTGTGATGAGAGGTCGATATATAGAAGGAGAGAAAGATCATTAAGGTACATCCAGGTCTAAGTCGAAAGAGAATAAGGGTATGGGAAAATGTTGGTTTTGTGGAAAATATGGGCATCTCAAGAAAGATTGCAGGAAAAGACAACCAACATCCAAAGAGGACCCCAAAATAGAAGCAAATTCAGCTACAAGTATGTTTGATGAAATTTTTTCTGTCTTTTGTGTATCACCACCTGTGTTCACACAAAAGGTGAAGGGAGGTGATGGTTGAGTCACCGTGAATTTAAAAAATAAAATTACTTTGGATTTGTAAAATTATTGATTACATGTAAATGGGCATACATTTGTAAGAGCTAAATAGGCATGCGTACCCCTAGTTTATCAAGTCACCTATGAAAAATCTAAACACATATTTAGGTATATTGAATATGTGTGGGGGGCATTTATGTTGGGTTAACCTTGACTTGGTGAAAGAGTTAATGAGTTAAATCTAGTTTTTAGGTCAAAGAAGGTGTCTTTTCGGGTCAATGTTTTTTGGGTATCTCGTGGTATTGTGTCCATGGATTGCATGTAATGAAGCCTATAAAAGGCTTGGTGAAATCCATTGTAAATGGGCCTGGAGGTAAGCAATGAAGGCTTACTTGGTCGGCTTGGCCGAATTTGGGCAAGGGAATGTTCATGTTTAGGTGGAGCATTAAGAATCCAATGTGAAGTTCCTGGAGATGAGAGACAAAGGTTCACTTGGGTTGGCTTGGATGGATTTTGTCAAAGTTGTTCAAATGAAAATTTCGAGGTGGAGTAGTGTGTCTAGGTTTGAAAGGTGGGTCTGTAGAAAGGCTAATTTGTTGGCAAGTCAGTCAAGTGTTTGACAATATATGATGAGGGTAGGTTCATGTCCATGGAACTTGGAAAGTATTGTAAGGAAGTTGGGATCAAATAGGCATGTTCAATAATGCCAAGTTGCAACAATAATTGTGGACATAAGCGGTTGTGCTATCTGGTAACTCGGTCACCATCGATTGCAAAAGACAGGAAGATTCAGGAAGAGGTATGAACAAGTCATTTGGTAATTACTCAAATGTGAAATTATTTGGTTGTGATGCTTATGTTTTTTATCAGCACTCTAAGTAGGACCCAGATCAAACAATTAGATCTTTAATATGGTGATGATGTTAAGGGGTGGAGACTATGGGATCCTACTACCCACATAATTATCATGGACATAGATGCAGTGTTTGATGAATCTCCTTTTATAAAATTAGACATAGTAAAATATGAAAGGTCCAAAGCATGACTGGTAATAGACAGGTATTTGGAAGGTATTGATTTCCATGAAAGTCTCTCACCAATTTTTAAAAGCTTGTTTCTATACATATTGTGTTAACACTAGTTCTGTTAGTACACATAGATGTTAAAACTGTTTTACATGGAGTTTTTTTGGATAAGGGGATGTATTTGGAACAACCAAAATGGTTAGTTCAGAATCGCAACAGAATGTTTGTCTGCAAACTCAAGAATCATTGTATGGCCTGAAGCATGCCAGACAAATGGTACAAGATTTCTCATTCCTTCATGGTGAGCCAAATTTTACAAGAAGTGAGTATAACCATTATGTTTATGGTATATTCATTATCTTGGTGTTATATGTTATTCTTGTTGCAAGCACAAGCATGGTTGAGATCAACAGGTTGGCTCAGTTGGTTAGGACGTTGTTATGAAGGATGTGAGAGCAACAAAATAAATCTTGGGCATGGAAATACACATAGACATGAAATATGGTAAGCTTGGTTATCACAACATAAGTATACGGTTAAGATGCTCAGGAAATTCGGTATGAATAATGTGAAACCGGTAAAATCCCTTTAGGTTTCCATTGTAAGTTCTCTTCAGGTTAATGTCCTAACCAGTGAAGAAGAAAAGGGTTATATTTCTCAAGTATTATATGATAGTAGAAATTTTGATGATTGCGATGGGTAATGGTCAACATTTCACATGCAGTTGGTGTTTTCACTAGACACATGGAAAAACTAGGTGAAGAGCATGGGAACGGGTTCTTGAAACATAGAAGCACAAGTATCACCTACAATGGTTATAGTGATTTCGTATGTGGTTATGATTCATGAGGTTTGAACAAGTACATGATGAGGTGTTCTATGGTGGTCAAAGTGTTGTGCATTTGATTAACAATCCAACTTATCAAAATGGAACAAGTGCATTTGTTTATTAGAAATGTTATCGATGGAGGCATAATGGTCCATACTGGAGTGAATCGTGCAAACATGTTCATGTAAAAGTATCGTTAGAGAAGTTGTGTAGTTGTGATAATGTTTGGCTTCTCTTGGCTTGCAGGAAAGGTGATGGATAAATTTGGGCATGATATATCAAGTAAATTATTGTCAAGGTGGAGATTGTTGGATACATGCCAATGAATTTCTCATGCGGTCACATGCACATGCATGCAACTATATTTAGAATGTGCATACATGCGCTCATTTGTTAGCAATTTGTGTAACTCATGGATCTTATTACAACGAGTTTGTCTAATTGTTTGAGAGATGCTATATATACGAGCATACCCATAGAGGTCAGAGTGCAATGCAGTGGAGTGTGTGAGCAAGACACAATACTATAGAGTGTGGTGTGTGTGTGGTGAGAAGAATATGGTTGTGTAAATTGTGTGATTGCTATTCTCAATTTAATCTTGGTTTATTTTCTTTGCTATTAGAATCTTGTTATTCCACTGCCTAACATTTTTGATGATCATGTAACAAAATCGATGAAAAGGGCACAATAAACATCTCATCTGAATGCAAACAACTATGCATGGATAGTTGTATAAAATATTTGAATGGTTGAGATCCCGCAGATGTCAAATCCAAACATATGATGTATGCAGGGAAATACCTTATGGTGTAATTATTCCTAGGTATTGAAGCTAAATAGAATCTAGATACGACATGATATTCATTCAAGGTTTTAGATATGTGGGTAATTCGCCAACTCTTGAAAATACTGTGGCATTTAGGGGGAACTTGATGTCGATGGTTACTATAAGTTGTATAGAGAATATGGGAAATTTAAGGCAAAAGAAGTGCAAAGTTCGTTAAGCAAAACATTGTATAGAGAAGTCTCGAATCTCATAAGGATTTTTTTTATCAATTCTAAATGTTTTTAGAAATAATTTTCTAAACGTGATTGCTGCCAATGTTAAGGTAGAGTAAATTAGTTACCTTTGTAAATTTAAACAGTTACTGATAGCTATAATTCAAATAGTACAGTTCGAAATATTACAGTTTGACACACGACCATTTTTCAAATGAAATTTCTACGGTAGAAGTATGATGATGAGCCCACCTTACTCAATAGGCTTTCCATTGGAACGGATAGAGAATAGGCTTTCCATTAGAATACATATCGTTTTTTTATCAGATAACTAGAAACATGGAAAATATATATTTAAAGTTGAGAACTATAAATAAGCACTATAAGCCAAGGTTAATTTAAAACTATAAACTATAATGATTGGCTCTCGATAAATTTAAACTAAAGAGTTTTATAAAATAAAAACTCTTTTAATATAAAAAGAAAAATACTTTTAATTTAAATAATAAACCTAATCTTTCAAGCTTATAATTTGTTTAGAATATATATATAAGAAAAATACTCTTAATTTAAATAATAAACCTAATCTTTCAAGCTTATAATTTGTTTAGAATATATATATATATATAAAGGAAAGATTCTACTAATTTAAATGATTGGACTTGTAAAAATGGTTTGTTGTAAATATAATTTTTACTCCATAGTGCATGAATATATTTTATAATTGATATAATTATGATTATTTATTTAATGTATTTTATAGTTTTATGATTAATTTTAGTTATTTTTTCATTGTTTAAATATATAAAAATCTACTTCATATTTATATTTATAACTATATGTTATAGAAGGCATTTAATATATAAAAAATATATAAAAAGACAAATTCAAAACAAGCATTCAATATATAAAAAAATACATTAAAAAACAAATTCAAAATTTATTTAAAATAATGGTTCTTATGAATTTAAGGTGGTGTAATTTATTATGAGTTATGATTATTATTATTTTAAAATAAGAAAATATTATTTTTTTCAATATTTTACTTTACATGTGCATATATCACTTTTCTTCATGTTGTGTTTATTATACATGTAATATTTGATCATTGTTGTGTTTTACTCAATCAAGATTATGGACAACATACATGTTTCAAAATATAGTTGGTCTTTCTATCAGATTGTCAATTCTGGTAGCCTTGAAGGTGTGGTTAAGGAACTCAAAGTTGATTAAGGAATATGGACATGAAAGACAATGTAATTGTAGATAATACTATCATAGATGGATAGTATGCATTGTGTCGTTTCCGGTGATATGTGGTATGCCACGTGGTTCCTCAAGATTGAGGAGATATGGGTTTGTGAAGTTGGAGGACCTCAAGAATATTCTAGAAACCCCTAGATGGTCAACAAGAAGTCAATTATTCTAGAAACTCTTAGAAAGTAATCAAGTAGTTAGCTAGTCAAAGTGGTTGCAACTAGAAGTTAATTATGGGAAAAGTTGTTGTAATAAGAAAATAATTAAAAATAAATTAGTTACAACAAGAAATTATGAGTTTACTAGCTATGGTAAAGTAATTGCAACAAGAAATGGGTTAGCCCTAAAACAAGGAAGATAGGTAAAACAGTTACAATATGCCCCCTAAAGAAAGGCACTTGGGAAGTATAAATAAGAGATCAAGAGAATCCCATTAGCATCTATTGAACACATTGAATATCTATTTTGTGAAAGGTTATTTTCACGTATTTCATTGACAAATATGAAGTAGCATGAATATGAGGTAACGAAGGAAGAGCAACAACAAAATTTCATGACTGGAAAGAAGAGCAAGGGTTTCATGAAAAAACTTGATAAGGGTCATCCACGCGGTTTAGATAGTAAACGTCCTACAAGGTGTCCCCACGGGTTACATATAGCTTGTCATGCGAGGAACCGTGAGACAACCAACTTCGTCCTGTGAGGCACTACTAGATCTGAAGGATGAGGTGTGGTTCTAGTTGTAGAAGTTGAGGAGAGGGTATAGGCAAGCGTGACAATGTTCAAGTACAACAAAGTTATCTACAGGAATAAAAATGTATGTTATATGCTTGTTTAAAGTTGGATTTTGGTGATTGTGTAAGGTATGGTTATGGGAGATTGAGAATTTTCCCTTGAGGGACTAGTAGTTGTATGGTACATGCTGCATGAAGCATATCTATCAAGGCAGATTGCTAGTGCACTTGATGTTTTTATTTGGTACACATTATTAGGTATATTGTTGTGGCATATCTTGTATCCTTTGGTACATGTTTGGGGTTTTTTGGTTAAGACGTGTTGTTGAAGTTATTGGTACACAATGAGGCTGCATAACAGTAAGGGTTTGATGCATGGTTGATGTGAGGGTTCACTATGCTTGGTTTATGGATGTTTTTATATGTATGGCACATGATTAAAGAGACATAGTTGTACATGGATTGAGCTATACACTTGTGACAATGGGTATGAGATCTATGTGATCAAATCTGATTGGTTGATGAGATTATTGTGACACGTTGTTGGTACAGGTTGTGACAGGTTGTTGATACGGTTTGTGATAGGTTGTTGGTACAAATTTACGTGACAGGTTTCACAAGGACATATTGACAATGACATAGTTATAGTGGTGTTAGCAGTGAATGTGGCACTTATATTTTAGGGCAGTGGGATGAGGAAAGGAAAGGGGATTGCAGTCTCCTTCCATTTGGTGCCAGAAAACTAAGGGAGTTGTAGATTCCCTCAGGTTGAATCATAAGAAACTAGGGGCTTGTAGATTCCTTCCATTTGTAGTTGGAAAACAAGGAAGTTGGTGCTTCCTATGAATGTATTTATTTTGACATATAAAAAAAAAAAATTGTGGTTTTCTTCCGCATTGGTTTTCCACATAAAATAATAGTGTATTGTGTACTTGTGTGGTTGCTTATTGTTCACTGTTCATTTATACTACTCATGATGTTTTGAATTCTATTGATGAACTTCTCATAAATTTTAACAAAATATATTGTGGTTAAACTAAATAAAGAGTACTAATAATGTTTCACCCTCCCTCTCAATATTCCAACAACTTACTCTTTTACAATATATGATATCTAAGACAACTTGGGTTAACTACGAGCTCTTTGACAATACAATTTACTCTTTGTAAAACATGAAGGCGTCACTCTTGAAACTACAACATATTTGTGAAATTATTGGTGTTAATGTAAATTATTTATGAAATACTTAATGTTGATGTAAACTAGTTCTAAGTATGTTATGGAATTAAAGAGTAAATTAAGTAAACTTTGTATAGTTATTGAATAGAAATGTGAATAATTTTTCTAAATTAAAAAAAAATATATATATATTAAATTTGAAAAGGTAATTTCTTAATATATTTGTTAAATTTCACACTTAAGTAAATTAAATAGTAAATTAATTAGATTTTATATAGTTGTTTATAAATTGTTCCCTCGTGATATTGATAACTTTTGTTGAGATTATTTTTCTCTAAGTCCTACACTTTTTCTCTTCTATATATTCCATACTTAGAAAAATATTAATCTATGGCGGATAACCCCACTAATAATTAACCACTTTTCATATGTTGCATAGAATGGCGGGATATCGGGGATGAAATTTATTTTAAATTTATAGTCGTAGGTCCATCTTCCTAAAATAATTTTATAACCACGAATGAAGGACTCCTTTCTATATCATTTTTTATACATATCTTTCTCCGCTCAACTGAAGCTCTTTCTTGTGTCACAATAACCAAGAAAGTATATAATTCATGGATTATGCAGATTCAATATTTGAAGGACCGTTATTAAATGAGGTTTTCCTCAATACTAACCTCTTAATTTCAAAATTAAATTCTCCTAACTCTTCTCATGAAACAAAAACTTTAGTGTTAATACTAAAATGCAAGGGTTATTTTGTAATTGTAGAAGAAATGTGCATTCCTTTACGAGAAATTTTTAAGAAAAAATGTAGAGAAGAAGGGAGAGCTTTTGTGGTGACACACTGAATACCTTTGTGCAAGAAGACCCATAGAACCATTATTCACATATTTATAGGTCTTATGCTTCATTACCACCAGAAAAAATGAATGTTAACAATATCTGGACATCTGGGATAGTATGAGAACGGTGAGTTCTAGAGGTTTTTGAGACCAAAAATATGGTGATATGGTGCACTGATAATTTTTAAAAGGATCAATTAATTATTAAAAGAATGGAAGCTCACCAATCTCTCTCGCACCACCAACTTTCAGTTAGGTGCTTAAGTTTCCAAAGCTAAAAACAATATTCAAGGTTGAAGAAGCTAAAAATTTCATTGAAGATAAAAATGGTGGTAGGGACGTGTTACCACAATTTCTTGAAGACCCGATGACAATGCTATAAGATTTATGAGCAATACAAGTCAATCAACTTAATAAACTCTATAAATAAATGGCTTGACTTTTGGCTAGAATACTTAGATTGGAGTCTACTGCTACTATTCCCCGATTGGCCCTTTATATTCTATATTATTCTGTTCAAGGAAAAATAATTTTTGATTGTTCGAGAATTATATCTACAGAAATATCGTCTCAACTGTCAAATTTTAAATAAGACGAGAAATTCTACATGTCTGGATATTTGGTCTTTGAAATTGTTGATTGTCATTAATTTCAAGGGTTGCATTTATCGAAACAAGTTTATCTCAAAATAGACCCAGTTTACACATGGCATCCTTCTCTCTCAGACAAAAATAAAAATATCATTTCTACAAAGTCTATAATTATTTTTTATCTTCTATTAAAAGGATCGTGTTTGGAAAGCACACTGCAAGGTTGTCATTAAAAGAAACTTCATTCTTAGACCAAAGGGGAATATTTGAATCTAATGAAAATACAGTATAATCATAATTTATTGTTTATAGGAACCCCCAATTTATCTCCCATTCTATGTATCAGAAATAATGTTCATAATATAAGTCTGTAGGTAGTACATATTCTGGGGAAAATTATTTTTTCAAAGAAAGAAAAATCAATTCATTCAATTGCCATGGAAAGTTGGTGAAATCATGGTAAAAAATGCTTCAAAAATTGATGAGTTCGTGACTCAATTTGATCAATATAGTTTGAAATTTGAAGATTTGGTGAAGGGGTTTGACCCCTTACAATATTTCATAAACCACATGAATTATGTTGGTTTTAGTGTTTCATATATAAATACCTATATTTTCTGAGAAGAGGAAAATAATGAAAACAATTATGAAAAAGTACCATTTGGAGATCTTGAAACTATAATAAGAACAAATGAAGATCACATGAAACATGGGAGAGTTGTAAATGAGAGAAGTACGAAATCTCAGACTTCATCTCAAAAAAGTGGCACACTAAAATGACATTCCCAAAATGTTATTCAAGAAAAAAAAATATTCAATTGATAATTTAGGAGATGGTGATGATCCTAATCATCATGAAGCGAATATTGAAAAATGTCATAAATTACCAATTTATAAAATAAAAAGGAAGAACAATCAACAAGAATCGTAAGGGTATGTACTTGAAGATGATGTTCTTCTGCAATACATGGAACTTGACACCAACATTGAAGACATTGAATTTCCAGATCACGAACAAAGAACTCATCCAAAGAAATAAGTTGTAGTCCAAGAAAATCCTTTCTATGAACAAGAGTCTTTGACCCTTCATAGTGCATCATTTGATAAATATTTGAAATTGTTTGTTTTTGAATGTGTTAATTCAAAAGGAAAAAGAATTAAAGATTTAGATATGAACTTGAATAAAGTCCCAACATCATGGATTGCCAAAATTCAAAAAATCATTAGTGATTCTCTAGATGTATCAATTGATGGTATGGACATAGACAATGAACAATTGAAAGAAAGAGTTAAATAATTGGAATATGCATTGATGCCACCACCTATCCTTGCAATCCCGCTCACAACTAGTCAACCTAGAACATCGAATTTAAAATTGAAAGTAACATCAAGTTTATTGGTTGCAGTCAGAAAATTTGTTGAAGAAAATATCAAAAAGAGAATGTCTTTTATCCTTGAAGCATGGGATATTGGAAGCAATATCATTTCTTTTGGTTCTAAGTTAAACTATTTCAAAGAATTTCATCAAAGTGACTTTAGAAATGAAGAAGGATTTGATAAAGATATTGTCATCACTTTTATTTTGAAAGTTTCAAATATGAATGATTTAAAAAGAAAATAAGAAGATTGGTCTTTGCCTGTTCAAGTAAAACAATTAAAGTCATGTTGGATTAAAAATATAAAAATTTTAAGAGAAATATTGGATGATTGTTATGTTGTCGTAACCAAAAATGAAGGGTTGTATCGTAGATTAATTGAAATAGATGTAGCAAGAAGTACAAGGGAGGTATAGGATTGAAAGTCGATAATAAATTCTATGTTTATGACAAGGATGCAATTTGAAGAGCACATGGAAATTCTAAAGGGGGTTTCAGCTGAAACGTTTAATAGTATAATAGAATACAATGAAAATGAAATTGAAAGTTGGCTGGTGAGTTATTCAAATAAAAATGAAGATATTGAAGCTTTGCTTCATCAAATTTTATATGAGTTAAGGGAAGTAGAAGGCATGTTATTTGATATAAACATTAGACATGAGATAAATGTTGCACCAATGAAATATTACATAGAATATTGGTTAAAATGAGCCTTATTGAAGGTAATGGCAGAGGATTAGTTGGAAGAAGTTGAAACTGACCATGCAAAAACAACAAGAGCTAATATAAAAGGTGCATCAACAAGAAAATGGAACAGAGAGAATCCATCATAGTAAGTCGAAATTGATCACACTCCATTTTCATTCTTTCTCCTTTCAAAATTCATCAAATTGTATTTGTCTATACCACGAAGAATGTGACCGAATCCCGATTGTTCCTTTATCTTATTTTCATGTCTTTCTTCTTTCATGCCCAACTTTGTTCCTTTCAACACATTTCTTCTCTTTCATTCTCTTTAATTTACGGTCCATGGGAGCCCAAATCCGAGTCTTTTTGGACAAACACTCTTGTTTCTAAAGACTATCAAAGACTATTTTTGTTATTTTTACAAGACCCTAGAGAACTATATTGAGGTTAATTTTAATTGTATCTTTAAACTCTAAGTACTTGAGTACATATATTTTAAATTGACCTATCAAATCCTATTTTTTATTTTAATGAAAAAAACTCTTGTAAAGTTCTATTACATGTGGGACATTTATTTTCTTTCCTTCAATGTGGTCAAATATATTAAAATGTTATGATGGATGTGAGATATATTTTGTACTTTATGTAAAATATCATTTTGTATTTTTGCAAGTGTTTGCTTATGTGAGTAAGGACTCCTGGTAGATATCTCTCAGGAATTTCATATATTTTTTTATGTTGTTTAAATTTGATTTATTTGAACAATAAGGATTACGAGTTTTTTTTATCATTCTCAATAATCAAGAAATATCAAGATATATCTTTCATAAATATACAGAGGAGTACCACCTCTATAAAAACACAGGGGGATTCATATCCTCATTAGGTTTTTGTTTCAATCTTAATAGATTCAAGCATCGACATTTTTGGCGACCGAACAGGGGAAAAGAACAAATGGTTGGTTTTAGACCAGAATTATTTATGACTTAGCCTAAAGGGTGAAATCATGAATATGGGTGTCTATTTTTCTTGTTTTATGAGAAAAAAAAACTATATTTTCACAAGTTCTTCAACTTCTGGCATACAAAAGTATTTATTTTATTTATAATTTGACTTTACAGTAAAAACAAAACTTGTGAAAATTTTTGTTAACTTTCCAATGACTATTTTTTCAAATTTTTTTTATTGAGATTTGATATGTCAATTTGACAATTGTTTAACAATATGTTCCTTAAACATGAAATGAATGATAATGAGTTATTTTTTCCCCCAAAAATGTATCTATTATTAAACTTTTTTTTTTTAACAAACAAAATATACTACAACAATCTACACAAACTCTATTTTATTATGAATATAATTTTGAATCTAACGGGTGAATATTATAATTTCTAGAATTTTTTGAGGTTGACCAAGATGAAAATGTTGCAGATTTTAAACACATGTTTTCTCCACCTTGTATCTATCTTAATGTTTACTTAAAAGTAAAATCTAAAAATACCCTTTTGAAAAGAATGGTTTAAGGATTATGAATATAATTTTTTCTAAAATTTTCACTTTGTATTTTTAGAGATACGGATATTTCATTTCATTTTATTTAAAAATTAAATAAAATTAGATTAAAAAAAAATGAAAATGAAAACAAATTATAGGAATTGAAAGTAGATTCAATTTTGCAAATGCTAGTGTCATTTTCACAACCAAATTTTGTGTATTTGCAGGAGTCTGCAACCTCCAAAGTTCAAGTAAACTAGAGGTAATTCACTGGTTCCTGCAAACAGTCTCACTCGCTAGTTTTCAACCGAAATAATCTTTGGGCCGAAAAATGTAATTCTAACGGAATCCATTAAAATTAAATTGTTTCCTAGCTTTTCGGTCAAAAAATATTTTTTTCGACCGAAAGATGGGTGAGAGAATATTGTCGGCCAAAAACAATGAAAATGCACATCATATCATTTCATTTCGCACGAAATCGTATAAATACACTTTCGTCTGAACAAATTTAACACAATTCATCACATGTTTCATGGTTTTCTAGAGTACCTAAACAAAGTTTCGAATCATCTTTTTCATTTTTGTTGAACAAGGTAATTGATGTTTGTTCAAGTTTTTATTAGAATTAAAAAAATTATATTGAAAGCAAAATGTTGAGCACTTTTTCAAGGTGAAGCCTTTGTTCAACATAAAATTATTGATATTATTTTTTGATAATTTTTTTTCCAATGGAGATTTTTTGAGACTATTCTGAAATGTTGATTTTGTTAAAAAGTTTTACAGATAATTATACTCACGGGAAACAAAATTTTACGCAAGCGAAAATTTGATCACACTCGAGATGAAACTCACCATAACAATCAAAGGAAAGAGTATTATTGGAGAAATGAATGAGAACGTGCAAATATTGAATAAATAAATGATGATAATGCAAATATATACTTTCAACAAGAAGAAGTCCAACCAGGTCTGCATGCACATATTGTCTATATTAAAAGTATAGAATTCAAATTTAAATTATTGTTTAATATAATTGATTGTAATTACGATTTGATGTTTTTCAAAAAACATAAATAGATTTGTCTCATAACGGCCATGAAAACGTTGAAACCAAAATTGAAGTAGAAGATGAATCACTTATAGGTATGTACATAAATTTAGATAATACAAGATGAACACTTGTATATAGTTTAGTGAATTTATGTTCAGTTTTTTTTTTAATATAAACTTTCAATTGAAATATGCAATAGAATCTATCAACATTGATGATGAAATATTAGAAATTGTTGATGCTGGCAAATTTGGGAATAAAGAAGATAAGCATTATATAAGATATCAAACCAAGAATATGTATAATATTTTTTTCAAAGATGAATCAGTAACAGTACAAGCTCAACTTTTACTATGTCTAATAAAGTCAAGAAAGTTAAAATAAGCTACATCATTATTGGGTGTTCAAAATTCGACAAAAGGTACAAAGGTGAAACAAAATGTCTTTGACAATATAACTAGTGTATTAAAAGATTTTGGAAAATCTCGAAAAAAAGATGTCAGTGTTGCACCACAGATTTCTTGAAATATTATTTGATGTGTTGCACCATAGAAATCTTTGGAAGCAGCCCTGCCACAGCCTACTAACACTCCTGTTGTGGCTCGAACTATAGGTTAATTATTACCTAGTTTGAGATATCCACGATGTCGTGAGCGCAGACTGTGACAGTCCCTCACGATGATTCTAAGGGGCGTGAAATAAGGCAGACACCTTATTACTTAGAGGCCCTTAGTCTCCCACAAGGTCACCTGATGCAGTATTGACTCCAGGGATTTGACATCTACCAAAATCAATCAAAGACGAGTGGCACCCTTGGAGCACATAGTGCATCTTGAAGGGCACATCGTGCAAATAAAACATGAATACAGACGAGTGGCACCCTTGGAGCACATAGTGCGTCTTGAAGGGCACGTCGTGATTTTAACTTTGGTAAGTTAATAAACCTAGTACCTAGAACACTATGTCTCCTTAGGACCTAGTCAGCCTTAAAATGAATAATGGTATGAGTAAAGTTTAATAACTAATTTTCCCTTAAAAACTGTCGCCAAACCTAGTGAATTTAAAACCTAGGTCTAAGTAGAACATGTGAAAAAAAAAAAACTAAATGGACATTTAACAAGGAGGGGATAAATAAAATTCAAACATTAATAATTAAAGTAAAATTTTAATGAAGGATTAAATTATTAAGAAGGTAAATTGTTGTTTATGTCTAAACTTGCTAATTCTCAACTTAGATAAAAAGGGGAACTTAAAGGAAAGGGGAAACTTAAAGAAAAAGGGGAATATCTAACATAGTAGGGAATCTAGTCTTTGGAACCTTCTAATTATGAACTCAACTAGGATTAAGAAAGGTGTAAGTAATTTAAGAATTGTAAGGGAATAAAGGGACATCGATGAACATTTTTAGGAATGTTTTTAGGTGGGTGAGGGAAATAGAAAAATTTAATTAATTAATTAATTGATTTTCTTGTGCAACTAAGGGATCAGGTGACAGGTGTATGGAGGATATTTTTCCTAAATTAAATTTAGTAAAAAGAATCTAATAAGGGTTTGGGAAACTAATCACTAAGAAAAATCTATAAAAAGGATGGCAAAGGAGGAGTATCGACTGGGAGGCGTAAGGTTACGCTGCCAATATTTTTCTTGACTGTTTTTTCTTGTGGGAGTTTGGATGCCCAACTCAATAGGGAGTGGCATCTCGACCTTGTGAGGTGAGCTGGGAGCTAGATTTTCTCTGGTTTTTTGGTGCGGGACCCCTTTGCGGCTCAGGGGGCTCAAGGGGAAGAAGAGTACACCTAGTGTTGGTTGGGAGGTATCAGTGAGGTCTCAATAGTTAGAAAGAAGGAGTGGGATGGAGCGCAAGTGTGGGTAAACCACTTCATATTCTGCACCTTCGCTTACGGTACGCGTGTTAGATTTGCATTGAATTTGTTTAAACTATGTGAAACTATGCATTGATAAAATTGTAATGGTTTCCTGAAGTTGGATTAGGTGTACTAGTTGTTTATATGTTAATGAAGAAGCGAGTTAATTTAAATTTTGCATTTTCCCTTCACTTTGATTGCACCCTGATTCCTCTCTATGATTGAATGGTTACCTCTTGTTCGCTCAGATTGTGAAACTCATTTTCTGGTTCTGCACCATTTTGTTTCCTCTTAGTAATTAGTTAGCGATTAGATGCATTTTTCTCACTGCATTTTTCTTATCTCCAGTTTCCTCGTCTCAACATTTTTTTTTCTCATTGCGGTTTCTGCAGAAAAAGTGTGTTGCCCTCAGTTATTTATTAGTTTTCACTCTGCCATAAGATTGTGTGAAGGTCTGCGTTTTCTTTTAAATTTCTTCAATTTACCCTCAGATTTAAAATGAGCCAAGAACCTTGTGAAACCCTAATTTTACTTTGAACGCCTCTCTGTGTTTTTATTTCTACTTTTAATTCGTCTTTAATTCGCCCAACAAGCGAATGGCACCTCTAATTTTCTGTGTTTGTTGACCATAGACTCAGAATTTTGAGTGTGTCTCTGCATTGTTTGGCCATTGCCTCAAAAATTTCTTGATCTATGTGTTTTGTTGACCACTCCTCTGCGAGCTTCTTGGATCCTCAACATGGGGTTTCATTCTTTTATCCTTGTATATGTTTACAACAAGAATGGGGTTTGCTCCTTTATTTTTATATGTTTACAACAAGAATGGATTTCAGGTCCTTTATGTTTATATATGTTCACTGTAACTTATTCCTAAGATAAAAACAAGTTTACCTCAGCGTTTACACCCAACAACCTTTACCTGAGAATTAAAAAATGATTTTACCTCAACATTTTCACCCAACAACTTATGCCTGAGACAAAACGAGTTTACCTCAACGTTTTCACCCAACATTTTTTTCCCTGGACGTCCGTCGAGACAGAGAAGAGCCCTTACGCTTAGTACATAACCCATCCTAAACATCCTTTTATTCGGCCTTGGGGTTTACCTTCTGCGAATGGTTAGACAAGGATGGTACCCTTGGGTTAGGTAAACTTCTTCCTTGGGAAGAGTATGATCGCATCCTCCTCCTGTCACTGATAAAACCCATCAGAAGGGATTTAACCAACCTCCCCTTTGAGCTGGTGTGCAGTCACCCAAACACTGGCCCATCCCAGGTAAAAAGAAAAATGTACAATGATATCGTCTCTGTATGGTTTGACAATGAACGGTGACGTGTCAACGTTTCACTCTCCCTTCTTCCCTCCGCTTGGACGAACTCATGGCTGGCCTGCAAACATTTACCTTTCCTTTTCTCCTTAAAAAATTTGGACAATGCCTACCCTAGCTTACGTTCATAATCTCTTGACTCGTAGAAGATTTTGCAGGGTATTCTAGGTTGCACACATGTCCTTGACCGCCACTAAACCCATCCCCTTGAGTGTGAGTGTGCCCTCACTGTTACACATGAAATTTTCACACCTAGGTACCACGCCCTAAGTGTCGTAAAGTGTCATATAAGTGTATCATACACCTTAACACCATGGAATAGCCTATGTCATGATCCCTAGTCAATGTGGAGGAGGCATATATTACATGAAGTCCAAAATACCAAGTACACATGAATTATTATTAATATTCATGGAAACGGAATTGATTAAGTATGAGAATCAAGTGCACATGAATTATTTTTAATATTCATGAAAAAGAAAGTAATTAAGTGTGAGAATCCACCTCACATTTGGTTTCCTATTTTTTTGGGACGGTGGAGGATCTCATGGATGGTTGAAATATTTCCTCCTTAAAATCCTTGAGAGATATTTCCTCCCCAAAATCCTTAAGAGATATTTTCTCCCTAAATATCTTAGAGATCCCTTTCTTAGTGGATCTGATGAGAGATCCTCTCCATGGTGGTTAAGTCTCCAAATCTTATATAATGAGGGATTTCCATGGAGGAAGGGGGGATGGAAAGAATTGTGAAGCATCTAACTTATGATCTCGTGAAGAGGATGTCATTTGGAGCATCAACATTCTGTGTGTGGACTGTTTAAGAAAGGGTTTGGACAGGGAGAGCTCGGTGAAGCTGTGCACTACATCCATGGATGTAAGTAAAAATTTGTTCTCATCAATATAATCAATGCTTGGCCTGTTTCTTTCAAACTTGTATTTGTTCCATATAAGTTTGTCTACAGTATATGGATCTATGTTTTGGCTAATCTCAGTAGAGTAGGAATTTGTTTGTACTTTTGTTTGTCTTGCAGGATCTACCAAGGAGCTCAAGATCAAAGCACATCCTAGACCTTGCAGGGACAAACGACGTTCATAAGATACATGCTTTCCTCCTTGTTTTTTGTTCACCAGCTTGATTAGATCTAAAAGGAAGTCAATGTCCATGTTAAGCACCTTTTGTATTAGATTTAAGTGTCTAGCTCTCAAGAGGAAATCTACTTGTCCGCAGGGAGATTTTCCTACAACAAAAATTGGCAACTCCATTGGGGAACGAATCGAAACTTTCAGTTTTGGTTTTCCTCACACACCTTGTCTTACCCTTTGTTCCTTTTAGGCCTTGTTCACCCTGTATGTATGATTGAATCCTTATTCCATCACATTCATTGTGATTGACAAAGTTTGTCTGAGTTTTTAGTTTTTTTTGACAATTTTCTAGGTTTTAAGACACCAGTGCTCCCCTACCTATGTTATCAGAGAGTTGGCACTCCTTGTTGGCTTTGAATAGAGCACTATAACACTCTAGTTCCCCTTACACCAGAGCACCTCCGTTTCCTTTGCAAAAAAACCTTCCAGGATTGTCTTTTCTGAAGTCCATTCTTTGTTTTTTCCCTTGCTCAGCTTCTTTGTGCTTCAATACTTCTTCCTATTGACCTTTGACACTCTGCTTTCTGATAAATAAACACTTTGTTGTTCAGATTTTTTGACCTTCTTCCTTATTTTGAGTTTTTCTGCTGTTGAGAACTTGGAATCAATCCACTTCTTTCTTCTCTCTTATCTGACTGAGCAAGAACTCTGGTGAAGGGCATCAAAAATCTGTGAATCATCTCATTTGGTTCTTTGAGGTCATTTTTTCTTAACATCTTTCTTTTGTTTGAGATTTTTTGATTTGTTTTGTTTTATTTATTTTTATTTTTTCTTCTTGTTTCAATCATAGCAAGAGTGTGTGTTTTTTGTGCGAAATTTGTTTATGCTTGTCTAAATCTCCTTGATCTGAAAGGGTAGTTGGTAGGAGAAGTTTTGCATTGAATTAATCATCATTTGCATACAAACAACAAATATACATCTTAGTGATTGGTTTGCATATTAGGAGGCATTTTTGAAATGTTTTAACATTACATTGGATTTGATTGAGGACATTCCTTATTAGTCTTTGATAGTGAAAACAACTATTTCTCTCTCCCTTAAATAGGCATTCATCGAAAAGAAACGATTGCTTATCATCTTTTATGCATTTTTTTGGGAATTGAGTCATCATTCCATCAGTTTCACATTCATACACCCTTTGAGTAAAGATCAACTGTAAAATGATTACTAATTAAAAAATCATCTAGAACATTTTTTATTTTTAGGATCTTCCACCAACATTAGACTAGGATTAGCAGTTTGGATTAGGTTGTGAGTACAACTCTCCAAAGTTTCCAAAACAAACATTAGCATCTTGAGATAGGGAGAGTCAAATCCTATTTTCGTATAGGTTTTCTGGGATCCCCCTCTCACACAGGCATTACGCATGAGGTCGCATTCGGGAAAATTATAGAGATTATCCCTCCGTGGTTCGACTGTTTGTAGTGGTCGAATCATATATTGGGGTTCACTTGAAGGTATACCCATGATTATGTGTGGGAGCCTCTTGGGTTGATTTTGAACTTGTTATCCTGCCCATACGTTCGGAATGGACTGTCGACTGTACCCGCCCAGGGACTAACTACAAATTGTTATCCTTAGTTTCCATAATCTTTAGGTACTTACACAAGGTGACGGTGAAGGGAAGTCTCACTGTACCTGGAATAGACATTGGTCAAACTCACTCGGGCTCCTTGGAGAGTAAATCCACAATTACTATGTGGAAGCTTGCACCAAGGTGAAAGTCCATTAAGCAGGTCACCATTGTAAATATTCCACCATGTCCTAGCCCCTTCTCGACTAGATCATGTGACATTGGATTTCATCACCAACTAGTATGATCATCGAGGGAAGTTTTGTTTTCTTGGTTGATTCCTAGATTTTATTAGCGTATGTTGTTTCCTTTTGTTAGTTGGCCCTATATTTTCAGTGTGTTCTGTTATTCTCCAAAATTGATCCTGTAGATGATAAAGGTCTTCGTCGATCACGTAAGATGAAAGGGTTACCTCCGGAAGGCTATCAACCCTTACCTCCTAACCCTCCAGAAGACAACTACTGTAGAGAGGTAGAAAATCAATCCAACGCAGGAAGTGTTATTGCTCCTTCGTTAGATAACTCAGAAGGCACTTTGGTTACGGTTGAAAATCCCACTCCTCACACTACATATGTGTTGGTAACCCCTCTCGAACAACTTTTTCTTCATTTAGACTCCCTTGGGAACGTCATAGACAAAGAGGTCCCATGATTACCGGAGCGAACTTTTACCGAAACATATATGGGATCCACAGAACCAACCTTTGGTGATGAGTATAGGACTCTTGTTCGTCCCAGCACCACAGTAGATACAAATCCCACACCTGCTCGTTCTGTATGGAGGAATTCATCAAGATGCGTTCTCTATGAACATTTTGAATCCTTTCGACAACGCTTTTATCCTCATGGCCCTCTTGGTGAAACAAGACTGTCCGGTCAAACCATGAGTCACCCAGTCGATCAGGTCATTAACCCTACTGTTACGTCAACACAAGTCCATCCCACTACTAGACTCATCCCCTCTGCTCATCTCCAGAGCACTTCAATCCCTACCCCCATTTCTACAAGCTTTTACTCTACAACTCCACATGTTCCACACGATCCTATTGGGACATCTTTTCAGCTGAGAATGCAGACCCCTGCTAGCCAAACACAACTGGCTGGATGGAAACCACCATCTAACGAACCTTTCCCTCCTGGAGGACTACCATTCTATGGCGGGCCTACCCCTCCCGGGGCCAGCCCCCTTTTCATGCTCCTCCTGGAGGGCACCCTCCATTTTCCAGTCATACCCCAGTCGTTAATCCACTATTGGTAGGGGGGAAACCTTCGTTTGCTGGAAACCCTTCACAATCCTGGGGAGTATCCTCATGAGGCACTTTTATTCAACCCCATGTTGGGGGACACTCATCTCATAACCCACTAGGAGGAGTATCAAATCCTGTTCCTTCCATAACATCTTACTAACAACCTTATCTGGGTGGTATCTCGAACACCACCTGGAGTTTTCCAGGACAACAACCTTATCCTCCTCATGGGTCTAATGTGTGTCCGCCTCCGGGATATAATCCTCACCACCCTTAAGGTAAAACTATTTATCCTCCTTATGGGTAAGCAAATAACCCGGCCTATAATTCTCAGAACCCACCGAGTTATGCAAATGTTTCTCATCCATCATCAAATCCTGCTTATCCTCGCCAACAACCATCGTATGTCGGAGGACCTACGGTTACAACTATCCACCTAGCCCAGTTTATGGTCCTACTTGTGTTCCTATGCCGCACCAGTATCATCCGCAAATTAACCGACAACTACCTTTCCTTGTGAGTCTGGATCTCCCAGACTTATCTCGGTTAACTAATGATCCTATTTTTCATTCACCAGTTTGGCCAGTCATTCCAGCTAAACTTCCCTCTGATATTCTGAAATTTGACAGAAAATTTGGCGAACATCCAAACAACCATGTGACGACTTTCCATTTGTGGTGTTCATCAAACTCCCTCATGGATGATTCTGTATGTTTGCATCTTTTCCAGCGCACACTTACAGGCTCGGCAACAAAGTGGTATATTGAACTACCACGTGCTTCTTTTCATAATTTCAATTCCCTTGCCATGTCTTTCCTCACACACTTTAAACTACCTATTTGCTACGATATGGGTACTGAACTCTTGACCTCCCTTCGTCAAACTGACTCTGTGCATATGTCTGACCATATTCATGAGTGGAGGCGATGACAAAGGATGATCAAGGTAATCATTCCTGACATATTATTGGCATAATGGTTTACTAAATCACTTTTACTCCCGATTGCTCGCGATGTCTCTATGGGTGGCGCAATCACAGAGGAACAAGCCATTGCTCAGGCTCAATACTTAGATTTGGTTAATTCACAATCTAGTACTTTTTATGATTTGCTTCTGAATGCTGCTCGAGCTAATAATGATCCATCTAAGACGTCATCATCATCTCATGCAGATGGTGTTATTAGTTCCGTCAAAACTCAATCTACTTCCCAATCACTCACACTCTCCTCTACCTCCCCCCAAAATCAGATCTTTGAGGTGAATGTAGTTCAATATACCCCTTCACAACAATCCGGAGGTAAGAAGAAGACAAAGAATAAATAAAAAAATACCAATAACAATGAACAACCAAAAAATCAAGTTCAAACACCTGCTACCGAAAATCAAACACAACAGAAACTGAAGTTCCCATGTATCATTTTTTGTGACGATCACTACACTCGAGACTGTCCACTTCACAATGAAGTGGCCAAAATTTTCCAAGGAAAGTCACAACCCGTTGTGCTTACTCAACCTTTTCCATAGCAGCAATCCATGGTTTCTCAAACCCCCTCTCCCGGGGGTAGTTCTAGCCATCCTAATGATGAGGCCTCGTCGAGTGCACATATTTATATGTTTAATGGGATTGATTTGACCACTCACTCTAAGAAATATGACACACCAGGTAACCTTCACAAAGAAAAAGACACTAACAATATCGGTACTTTACTGGATCCATCACCATCCTTTGTTAGTCTTCCATCGATTAATCCTCCATCTGGACCACTTCAGATTGAGAAAACCATGTTCAACTCTATCTTACCCCCTCCTAAGAGTACTATCCGCAAAGCTACCTTTAATCCTAGCTCACGTGTCGTCTAATACTACAACATTGTTGAAGATTTGGCTCAAGCACTGTGTGTTATGTCTGCGTTAGAAGTTCTACAACACTGCCCCAGTCAACGTATAACGCTCTTGGTTTCTATTGGAATTGTTGATCCTGATTCATCCAACCATATCATGTTTAACCTGGAAAATTATGCGTCTCGACTCTCCCACCAACTTGCTTTTCAAGTTGATGTTGTTGTTCACAATCAACAAATCCACCGAACTATTTTGGATGAGGGATCCGCAACTTGTGTTATATCTTTAGCATGTTGGAAAGGTTTAAAATCACCCGCACTTAAAAAAACCCCAATGATGTTACGTGACTTTGATGGGCAAGGTTTTCATCCCCATGGGATTTTACAGTCCCTGCTCATCCAATTGGGTGGAAAAACTGTTACTGTTGATGTCAAGGTGGTCGATGCTCCCCTCGATTACAACTTGTTACTTGGAAGAAGTTGGTTTTATGCTATGACTGATGTTTCCTCATCGGTTTTTCGATGTGTCTAATTTCCTCATCAGGGAAAAAATGTCACTGTTGATCAGTTGGATTTTTGCACAACCAATGCTTGTGCTCCCACTACCAACATTATTCATTTCTTGGGAGACCACAAGATCACATATGAAAGTGTTGGTGTTGGCTTACTGAAAGATTCTAGCCTCATGGGTACCTTCCCTACACCACTTCGACCGACTGCACATCACATTGCCACCGTTGATATGATTTCGACCATGACTTATCAATGTTTGGAATCATCTAACCCTTGGATTGTACCTAGTCTATTGGAATTTGATGCACTTGGTGACACTATGCCACTTAGTCCAGCCGAAACATCATACGTTTCTATCCAATACGCTTCTCGCTCGTCAGATGACCAACATCTATTGGCACCTGACGGTTCCTCGATGCAATCACGGTTGAGTTTCTTGCCATCTGCGATAGATTACATTTCCCCAAATTTTCCCTTGGATGAATCTATCATGGAAATGTTGAGCATTGATGAGCTACCTCGGGATGTTAACCATCATCGATCCTCTTTTATTTCCCCTCGTGAAGAAATTCGGGCAGATAAATAGTCTATCTCCCCTCCTGATTTCAATTTTCTATCGTCTCCCATGCCTTTGACTTCGGATGATTTGGATCCAGTAGTTGACATGGTGATTTCTTCGGTAGGGATATTGGAGCCTGATCTCCTTACCCTTGTCGTGGCCCTCAACATGTGTTCCTTCCAGAGTGATTATCTTCCATCCAGCGAAGATCTCTAGGAAGCCATGATCGAGTTTTGTCCCTTGACATGGTATCCTTTCTGAGCGTTATCCTCTTGGAAGCCATGATTAAGAAGAGGTCACGAGCATAATTTCTCTTCTTTGTGGAAAGCTCATTAAAAAATTAAATAGAGGTCATGAGCATATTTTCTCTTCTCTGTGGCAAGATCGTTAAAAAATGAAACAGAGGCCACAAGCATAGTTTCTCTTCTCTGTGGCAAGCTCATTAAAAAAATGAAACAGAGGCCCTGAGAATAGTTATTTTCCTATGTCAAGATCGTTAAAAAATGAACTAGTCACCTCTCTTGAACCTTCCTTTCATCCACCCTTTTCTTTTTTCTCACCTAGTAGAGAACTTGGTGACAACCTCAAAGTCGGGGAATGAATTGAAGCTTGAAGGGCATGTGTCTAGCCTTTGATGATCATTCTGGAGTTAAGCCACTAGCTATTCAAGTTGGAGGCATACCGAGCTTAGTCTTTGTTCTTTCTCGTGCTCGTAAATACATGAGAATCCATCTAGGTAAACTTTTATCTCTTTTTCGGACCTGTATGGATACACGAAAAAGGAACCCCCTGGAGTCTCCTTTAATCTCTTTTCAACCTCTCTAAACATGAAAAGATTGCCGAGTGATCTTGCTTCCTTTCCCACTCGTTAAAAGGTTTGAAAGGGCATCTTTCAAGTTATAATTTATCTCTTTTTCGGCCTCGTGAGACTAACATTACGAAAAAGGACAACATTGGAGTCACCTTTAAGTTGTTTTCAAACTCTCTATATATGAAAAACCACCGAGTCTACCTTCTCTGGACTTGTTAAACAATCATAAATTGAAGGGCCCAGATGGGACCGAACCCTTACTTCTTCCAATTCGTTAAACAAAGGAAGAAGAACTTACTGAAGGTGAGTTATATCGAGCATTTTTTACCCTCCTTGAGCTTGTTAAATTAAAAAGAGGTACTCATCTATCTGGATGGGGGAAAAAATTGAAAGAAGCAAGCCAAGTAGTTTTTGAGAACATTACAAGTAACTCTTAGAGTTGCTCTTGAACACGACACTTTGTCTTTGCGCACATCTTAATCCGCTGAACCTCTGCACTAAACCAATCCTATGAGTTTTTCTTACTCCTTTGGGTCACCCAACGAAAGTCACAATATCCACTGCATCATCGTGTTTTGGTCCAAGTCGTGTTTCTGCTTTTGTGCCTCAGTGTTCAAGGGAAGTATCCGCCTTGAGAGTCAGCCATAAAAAATATCTTGTCTCAATACCCATGTCAGTCCATGCTCATTTGACCTACCAATTATCTCTTTGTGTCCATTTTGTGTTTTTAATGGGGGATACATCAAGGCCCTCCTTCAACGAGTCTATTCCTGTCGACTTCAACACATTATCCAGGAACAAGACTTAGAAACCAATTAGTACTTTGGGACCTGCATGCCTCAATGGCATGCCTCCTCACGTTCGACAGTCGGTTTACATCATTGACCTTTGATTGGATGATTCCATGGATGTTTGAATTCATCTTATCCATTCACATTCATTGGAATGTACTAGGGCACCTTGGGAATCATTGACATCAATGGTGATTTCCCTTGTGCTTGTTAACTGTTTACATCATTGATCGATAATCAAGTGGTTTCTGCCATGTTCGACATCAATACTTCTATTCACATGGTTAGATTCGTACTACATCGGGATCGGTAAGAAGACCCTGGGTTGTGTGATCACTCTGATATGTACTTTGCCCAGGTTGCGATGGATTTTCTCTTGAACAATGACACATATACTGTTACATAGATCCACTTTGTATTGGTCGTGGCTATGTCTTCTCATCTCCTAGATCCACTGTGTATTCTTCGTGGCTACGATGAATTCAGGTCATAAGAGTATATATCCACACTGTATCCTCTGTGGCTATACCTTTTATCAATATAATTATGGATCTGTAGTGTATTTTATGGTGGCCATATCTTGCAAGTCATTATCGCCTAAGCATAGGTATGCCTGCCTTGGGTTTGAAACATGTCATAATATTTGTTGGATGTTTTTTTCCAGCTTCTACCAGGTTCTCCGAGTCCACACCCTTGTTTTAAAGATTTGTAAAGTGTTTCAGCCATCATTCTCTCTTCTGACCTCACACTTTAGGGGGCATTCTATTACACATGAAATTTGCACACCTAGGTACCTCGCCCTAAGTGTTGTAAAGTGTCATATAAGTGTCTCATACACCTTAACACCATGGAATAGCCTATGTCACAATCCCTAGTCAATGTGGAGGAGGGATATATTACATGAAGGCCAAAATACCAAGTACACATGAATTATTATTAATATTCATGGAAAAGGAATTGATTAAGTGTGAGAATCAAGTGCACATAAATTATTATTAATATTCATGAAAAATAAAGTAATTAAGTGTGAGAATCCACCTCACATTTGGTTTCCTATTTTTTAGGGAAGGTGGAGGATCTCATGGATGGTTGAAATATTTCCTCTTTAAAATCTTTGAGAGATATTTCCTTCCCAAAATCCTTAAGAGATATTTTCTCCCTAAATATCTTAGAGATCCCTTTCTTAGTGGATCTGATGAGAGATCCTCTCCATGGTGGTTAAGTCTCCAAATCTTATATAATGAGGGATTTCCATGGAGGAAGGGGGGATGGAAAGAATTGTGAAGCATCTAACTTATGATCTCATGAAGAAGATGTCATTTGGAGCATCARCATTCTGTGTGTGGACTGTTTAAGAAAGGGTTTGGACAAGGAGAGCTTGGTGAAGCTATTGCACTACATCCATGGCTGTAAGTAACACTTTGTTCTCATCAATATAATCAATGCTTGGCCTGTTTCTTTCAAACTTTTATTTGTTCCATATAAGTTTGTCTACAGTAGATGGACCTATGTTTTAGCTAATGTCAGTAGAGTTGGAAGTTGTTTGTACTTTTGTTTGTCTTGCACTATCTACCAAGGAGCTCAAGATCGAAGCACATCCTAGACCTTGCAGGGACAAATGATGTTCATAAGGTACATGCTTTCCTCCTTCTCTTTTGTTCATCATCTTGATTAGATCTAAAAGGAAGTCAGTGTCCATGTTAAGCACCTTCTATCTTAGACTTAAGAGTCTAGCTCTCAAGAGGAGATCTACGTGTCTGCAGGGAGATTTTCCTACAACACTAACTTTGTTAGATCTACGCGGAACCTGAGAAACCACTCGATCTGTCCTCCTTTCCTACTTGGGATCACTCAGAATCCCACCAGATCCCAACAAATCTTCCCAGGCCTCACGGGTTGTTTCCCTTGTCATGTCAGTGTCTCAAGGTGTTGCTTTTGGAGGGTATTGGACCCTTTGTATTGTATATGTAGAGGACTTGACTCGATGTCTTACCTGGTGGGGAAAAGTGATAGTCCTTACCTATTCTTATCCCTTCTTAATTACTCATGCATCCATCCAAGCCCTTTAATGGTTTTTTTTTAATAAAGCTACATTTTAATTTAGGCTTAAAAAATTAGACAAGGCTCGAACTTCAAATACCTCCTTACATATGGTTAATTTGAAATTAAAAGATGAAATTTTAATTAGAAATTTTAATAAAGTTGAAATTTCTTATCTTCCAAAGGTCGGAATTTTTAATTAAAGTTTATTAAAGATAGAATTACATATGTTCAAAGGATGGATTTTATTTAGAATTTTATTAAAGAAGGAACTTCAAGAATGCCTCCTTACGCATGTTGAAATGGAGCATCGAAACAAACCTTGTTGTTTCTTGTTAATTTTATCGGTGCAATTTTTGTAAGGGCAATAGTTAAGAACCTCCTTTGAGCCAATGTTGAGGCAAGGCTTAGTAGCTGAACTCCTTAGTATATTAACCGATAGAGGACCTTAATTAAAGATTAAGTAAATTTGTTGATATTGTGTACCATGCACTACAAAGCAAATTAAGGGCACTCTTGTGCCTTAATTTAATATTGAGGTTGACTAGTTGAGTAGTTAGTTTCCTTGCTCCATGGAAACAAGTGTGAGAATTACTCGGGAAACCTTGTAAGGTAATGTATGATTTTGGAAGCATAACCTTTGTGCAAAGGGATCCTTAGGATAATAAATGAATGATGACCTTATAACCTTTGCACAACGATTTAATGGATGATATTCCTACACCTCGACTCAAGGCGATGTATGCTTTTATGTTTTTTATCAGACTTCCTCATGCAACCAATAATTACAGTTGTTAACTTGCGCATTCTCTTAGGTTGTCGTTTGATAGATTAACAACCTTTACCTGTGTCTTTAAATTTATTGATGATTGATGGATTACCACCGTTACTTGCGCTATTAGATTTATCATTGAAAAATGGTTTAACAACCCTTTTTGCACCTTTAATTTATTAACGAATGATTGATGTAGACCTTAGAATTCTTGCGCTTATGAATTTTTTTCATATGTGATGGGTTCTAAATGGATTATATTGCGCCTGGAGTATGTTGTTTATTAGGTGTTTGGATTGCTTGTGTTGTGGACTAAGTTGATGCATAAATGTTTACGCCTTAGTTATCTAGCACGCTTGTCACCTTGCCAATGTAAGATTCTTGGTGAATGTTTAATTGCGCGCTTTGATCGAGGAGTGAATTTTGTTAATATGGAAACTAGATCATGTGCTTACCTTGAAAACAATGATTGATTATTGTAAATTCAAGGATTGACGTAATCGCGAGCCTAGAATTTAAGTAGAATTGTTTGTGCCTTTAAAAAAAACAGAAAAAAGATCACTCGTTGTACGTTGCTTTTGTTGTTTAACGGTGGGGCTGTTACATATGGTATCAGAGCGGGTTCAACTCTGTGACTATGGATAGCCACGCCTTCCATTGAATTAAGCCCTTGATTTATACTTAAGAGATAATGAAAATTTATTAACCTATCCTCACGGTAAGCACGGTTAGATGACGTCGTAGATATTTACGACGTGGTGCCAGGGGAGGAGGCGCGATGCCTCCAACAACACCCACGCCAGAGTGGTCCAACCCCCAAGGAGAAGAACATGTCCCTAGGCAGGAGTCGATTGATGTAAGAGATGTGTATGGTCAGACAAGGATCTTCCAGGGAAATGTTAGAGGCCTTGACAAACTATTTGTATTGAGATAAGGTCAGGGTGCTTGTATCCCTAAGGGTCCACAATGAGCCCCAACCAGTACTAGTCACCTTCACGGAAACTCTAGAATATTAAGTTCTTGAGTTCATGAGTGCCACAGATGGCTCAACTATAGAGGCATGGCTAGATATCGAGGCAATGTGCTTCATGCATCATGGTTACAACCTCCAACATGAAGGTTCACATAGGTGGTCTTCGGCTAAAAGGGAGAACTCTTCTATGGAGGAAGACACTCCTAACTCAGATAAACATGGTCGTTGAAGTCATGTTAGGGGAACGGTTCGAGGAAAGGTTCCAGGAGAAGTATTTTTCAAATGAATTCATTAAGTGCCATCTCGATGAGTTCAGCGCCTTAAGACAGGGTGGTCGTATGGTGTCGGATTATGAGACTAGATTTTTGGAGCTACTTTAGTATGCCCCGCATTTGAATATGAAGATGATGGAGATCAAAAATTTCGTGACCAGCCTTAACTCTAGCTTTCATGAGAAGGTGAGGATCTATATGCCTGAGACGTTTCACGATGCAGGCTATTAGGCCTCTTAGATAAGGAAGTTTTGACCACGGGAGTCTAGTTAGGACTCCTACAAGACCGTCTGGATTGACAACATTTGGTGTGAAACAACATTAGATGTCGTCCAAACCAGACCTCTTGGTATCAAGATACATCTAAAGGAACCTTGTTCATGAAACCTTAATGATAGGTTCCTTAGCAAAGGGCTCCCTATAGGGTACCACCGCATCCGCGGCAGCACTACTAGTCGCCAACGTTTAGGCTTGTCAGTGGAACATACCAGCATCTTAGGCTGGTCGGCCAACAAATTCTATTTCAGGGGCAAGAGTGTTGGACTAGAGGTGGGCGATGGACTTCTAGAGAGTCACCTTACTAGAAAGTCTGTCCAATTGAAAGGGCCATAGCGGTCGAGTCAATAGGACACACTACCGTGGAAGAGAGGGGAAAGTCCCATAGGATTCATGATCGCGGTAAATAACCTCCAAGTTGAGAACTAGTCCACTGTGCTCAAGACGTCAGGTTTCTTCGCTAACAAAATTTTAGTATTTGTTAGACCCTGATGCTACAGAGAGCTCTAATTCTAGTACCATGTTGAAGGGATTGGGTAAGGGTTTTTTGAGAGGATGAGATTATATTCGTCAATGTGTCTTTGGGTACCAACCGAATGGCTGGAGGAAGGGTTATGAACTATCGCTTTAACCTAGGATAGTGTAATTAAGTCCAACCTACCTCACAATATAAAGATCTTAGAACGATATGATCAATATGGACTGGTGGAAATATCATGATGTGATACTCCCCGTTAAGATGAGGTAGTTGAGTTCGACTAATGATGAAGGACAAAGAAGCGTGGTGGTAGGAAGAAAATGGGGAGTGTCCCCGAGGATCATTCTTCCCTACAACTACAAGAGATAACGCGTTAGGAAGTTATAAGCATACTTAGCGCCGAACATCAAGAATGTGGCAGAAGGATTAGAAGACCTTCCAGTAGTATGAGAGTTTTCAGACGTGATTCCCAGAAGAATTACTAGGTGTGCCTCCCAACACAAAGATGGAATTTACGATCAACCTAAAACCTGGAACTCAACCAATGGCAAGAAAGCCTTATCAGATGTCGACCCCTGAGTTACAGAAGTTGAAAGTGAAACTCAAGGAGTTGTTGGACCTAGGATGTACGTCACAGTGTATCACCTTAGGGTGCTCCTATTAATTTCTTACGAAAGAAGGATGGGTCGTGTAGACATTGCTTTACTACCGTCGAGTATTCCTTGATGAAATTTTGATATGCTTGGTACTACAGTGTTGCGAGAAAACAAATTACGGGAAGTAGTCTCAATGCTATTGAGGGTTCATTGCTTAGGACATGTTATCTCTAGTGAAGGTATCATTATGGATCCACCGAATATAGAGGCTATTATGGAGTGACCTACACCGACGAATTTCCTAGAAGTGCATAGCTTCATGGTTTAGCTGTACATTATCGACCCTTCATCGAGGTTTTTTCGAAGATAGCCAATACAATTATGGAATTCCAGAAGAAAAACAAGAAGTTTGTATGGGTCGAGAATGCACGGAAGCATTCGAAGGCTCAAGGATCTGTTGATGATAGCACCGATGCTAAAGGACCTTGGCTTGGACAAGGATTTCTTGGTATGCACTGACGCATCCAATGAAGGCTTAGGTAGAGTCTCGATGCAAGATGGTCGAGTGATCGCTTACATCTTGAGGAAGTTAAGAAAGCCCGAGGAGAACTACACGACGCATGATTGAGAGTTGTTAGCCATTGTGTATGCCCTGAGAGTGTGGAGACACTACCTGATTGGACGAAAATTTGATCTAAAAGTGGACCAGTGTTGTCTACAACATCTTTAAATGCTAAATGACTTGAATGCATGACAAGGGCGTTGGTCAGAACTGCTTATCGAGTACGATTTCGAGATTTCCTACTTAAAAGGGAAAATGAACAGAGTGACAGATGCTTGGAGTCGAAGACCATGAATATTTCTAGTGATACCTCTTCAAACGAATCTACGTGAAAGGATTCTAATGATAGCGCAACGTTGACTGGTAAAGATGGTATGGAATTTTTCAGGAAGGACACCATGTTGGTACAAAAATTGAGGGATATACTGTGGACGATGATGAATATTTGAGATATAATAATTGGATTTACTTACAGCCCAACGATGAATTGAGAAGTTTGATTTTATGTGAAGCTCATAGAGCAGTGCACATGTCTCATCTAGGAGTCATGAAGTCGAGGAAAGACCTTAAGCCATTATTCTTCTGGAAGGGACAAATGCAGACATCGTCAACTGCGTGGCGAGAGGCCTCAAAGGTCGGTATATGCAGGATGAACATAGACATCCGATAGGATTGATACAACCACATGCTTTTCCATAATTGAAATGGGAGGTCATTTCGATGGAATTTGTTGTGGGGATTGTCATTAACGGTAAGGAGGGACGACTAGATTTTCATAATAGCTGACACTCTGATGAATACTGCACACCTTTGTTTGTTTTCATATGAAGCATCATTAGCCAGGTATAGCTAGATTTATACAAGAAATATATTTAGACTTCCAGATGTACCAAAAGAATCATATCTGATAAGGGAATTGGTGCTTGCAAGACAATTTTGTACGAGTTTCCCAAGAGGCCTTGGGAACACCTCTGAACTTTGTACAACATATCCCTGAAAGAGACAGGATGACTGAAGGATCGAACCAAATATGTAATTTTATGTTTTGTATGGGTGCATTGAACAAACCAGAACGTTGGGAGTAGTTTTTTTCATTGGATGACTTGACGTGCGACAACAACCATCAAGGTACCATTATGACGACACCTTTGAGTTCTCTATGGGTGATCATTTCAGACGCCTTGAGTTGGGATAGACTCTAAGGATGGGGTCCTGGTAGGACCAAAAGTGATCCAAGAAATAGATGAACATGTACAAACGATAAGATAAAGGGTTGGATGAAATGCAAGATCGATCGATGGGTTTTGTCGATGCTCACCTCATGACCATAATTGTGAGGGACCTAACGGCTAGTCGTGGCTCATTATTTGAGGCATATGCATGATGTATATCTTATATTTGTTTGCGACTTTAGCTCAATCATACTACGTATGTGATTGACTTGAGTTCTTGGGGGATGTTGGGCAAGTTTGCGCTCATGACAGAGCCAATCTAAATTATGGACCATCGCATTCGACAACTACGGTGTCGATCTATCGATTAGGTCAAGGACTAGTGGGACGATTATGGTCCACACTCGACTACTTGGGAGGATGCATATGATATGCATCAACAGTTTCTATTTTTTTTATAGCTAGACATTTAGATATTTTCAGATACTTTATATATGCACTTGTATACTGTGAAACTTCGGGATGAAGTTTAAAACAAGAGGGGGTGTATGTAACATATCGCTCTTGTGCGCACTTCTAATGTGACGTATTCTTTGAGGACACTTACATGCAAGTGATCCAGTCCATTATGTGATTGACTGCTTCGCTTATGGATTTTGATGATGAGGTTTTGGATTATGATGTCGTGTTATGTTATTATGTATAGACATGTGCTATTGACTGGTTTCGCCTGAGTGTGCAGGACTCTAGACTGATTGAGGATGTCGATGGAATCGATGGACCTCCTTGGACTCTAGATCAAGTCAGGGAGTGGACTATTTATGGTTTGAGTGTTTTGGTTATTACATATGTGACATATGAATGGTAAATTATGATGTTGATTATGGATCACTGACATGTTTTGTTGATGGATGCAGACTGACGATAGCTTGCTAATCAAACTCACATTTGGAGTAAAGTGGTCACTCACGACAACCAGAGATATTGAGGTAGAGGTGTGGAAACAACCCTGCCACAACCTACTAGCACTCTCGTCGTGGCTTGAACTGTAGGTTAACGATTACCTAGTTCGAGAGATCCACGATGCCGTGAGGGAAAACTATGACAGTCTCTCAAGATGATTTTAAGGGGTGCGCAATAAGGTAGGGAACTTATTCCTTAGAGGCCCTTAGTCTCCCACGAGGTCACTTGATAGAGTATTGACTCTAGGGATTTGACGTCTACCAAAATGAGTCAAAGACGAGTGGCACCCTTGGAGCACGTAGTGCGTCTTGAAGGGCACGGTATGCAAATAAAATAGGAATGCAGGCGAGTGGCACCCTTGGAGAACGTAGTACATCTTGAAAGGCAGGTCATTATTTTAACTCTGGTAAGTTAATAAACCTAGTACCTAGAAAACTATTTCTCCTTAGGACCTGATCAGCCTTAAAATTAATGATGGTATGAGTAAAGCTTAATAACTAATTTTCCCTTAAAAATTGTCACCAAGCATAGTGAATTTAAAACCTAGGTCTAAGTAGAACATGTGAACAAAAAAAAACTAAAAGGACATGTAACAAGGAGGGGGTGAATAAAATTCAAACATTAATAATTAAAGTAAAAGTTTAATGAATGATTAAATTATTAAAAAGGTAAATTGTTGTTTATGTTTAAACTTGTTAATTCTAAACTTAGATAAAAAGGGGAACTTAAAGGAAAGGGGGAACTTAAAGAAAAATGGGAGTGTTAACATAGTAGGGAATCTAGTCTTTGGAACTTTCTAATTGTGAACTCAACTAGGTTTAAGAAAAACACAAATCATTTAAGAATTGTAAGGGAATAAAGGGACACCGAGGTGCATTTTTAGGAACGCTTTTAGGTGGGTGAGAGAAATAGGAAAATTTAATTAATTAATTAATTGATTTTCTAGTGCAACTAAGGGATCGGGTGACAAGTGTATGGGAGAGATTTTTCCTAAATTAAATTTAATAAAAAGAATATAATGAGGGTTTGGACAACTAATTACTAAAAAACTCTATAAAAATGATGGCGGAGGAGTGTGGATCAAGACTAGGAGGCGTAAGGTTACGCTGACAATATTTTTATTGACTGATTTTTCTTATGGGAGTTGGGATGCCCAGCTCGATAGGGAATGGTAGCTCGACCTTGCGAGGTGAGTCGAGAGCTATATTTTCTCTGGTTTTTAGGTGCTCAACCGCTTTTCGACTCGGGGGGCTCAGGGGGGGAGAAGATTACCCCTGGCGTTGGCTCGGACGTACCGGTGAGGTCTCAATGGTTAGGAAGCAGGAGCGGGGCAGACCGCAAGCACGGGACAACCACTTCGGATTCTGCGCCTTTGGTTAAGGTACGCATGTTAGATTTTCATTGAATTTGTTTAAAATATGTGAAACTATGCGTTGATAAAATTGTAATGGTTTTTTGAAGTTGGATTGGGTGTACTAGTTGTTGATATGTTAATGAAGAAGCCAGTTAATTTAAAGGTTTCATTCTCCCTTCAGTCTGATTGCAGTCTGATTGCACCGTGCTTCCTCTTTGTGATTGAATGGTTACCTCTTGTTCGCTTAGCTTGCGAAATTCATTTTTTGGTTCTGCGCTTCTTGATTCCGCTCAATAATTAGTTAGCGATTAGATGCATTTTTATCCCTGCGTTTTGCTTATCTCCAGTTTCTTGCTCTCGACATTTTTTATTTTTTTTTTCATTTAGCTTTCCGCGATTAGATGCATTTTTATCCCTGCGTTTTGCTTATCTCCAGTTTCTTGCTCTCGACATTTTTTTTTTTTTTTTCATTTAGCTTTCCGCAGAAAACGTGCGATGCCCTGAGTTATTTATTGGTTTTTACTCTGCAGATTGTGTGAAGGTCTGTGTTTTCCTTTAAATTTCTTGGATTTACCCTCATATTTAAAATGATCCAAGAACCTTGCACAACCCTCATCTTACTTCGAACGTCTCTCTGGGTTTTTATTTCTACTTTTACTCCGCCTGTAATTCGCCCAGCAAGCGAATGGCACCTCTGATTTTCTGCGTTTGTTGACCATAGACTTTGAATTTCGAGTGTGTCTCTACATTGTTTGGCCATTGCCTCAGAAATTGCTCGATCTCTGCGTTTTGTTGACCACTCCTCTGCGCACTTCTTGGATTCTCAGCATGGGGTTTCGTTCTTTTATCCTTGTAAATGTTTACAGCAAGAATGGGGTTCGCTCCTTTATTTTTATATGTTTACAACAAGAATGGAGTTCGGGTCCTTTATTTTTATATATGTTTACAGTAACTTATGCCTGAGATAAAAACAAGTTTACCTCAACGTTTACACCCAACAACCGTTACCTGAGAATAAAAAAATGAGTTTACTTCAATGTTTTCACCCAACAACTTATGCCTGAGACAAAACGAGTTTACCTCAGCATTTTCACCCAAAAATGTTTTCCCTGGACGTCCGTCGAGACAGAGAAGAGCCCTTACGCTCAGTACAGAACCCCTCCTCAACCTCCTTCTCTTTTGGCCTTGGGGTTTACCTTCTGTGAACGGTTAGATAGGGATGGTACCCCTAGGTTAGGAAAACTTCTTCCTTGGGAAGCATATGATCGCATCCTCCTCCTGTCATTGATCGATCCCCTCAGAAGGGATTTAGCCAAACTCCCCTTCATCCTGTGGGCAGTCACCCGACCGTTGGCCCATCCTCAGTAAAAAGAAAAACACAGAACGATATCGTCTCTGTAGGGTTTGAAACTGAACGGTGACGCGTCAGCGTTTCCCTCTCCCTTTTTCCCTCCGCTTGGACGAACTCGTGGCTGGCCTGCAAACGTTTCCTTTTTCTTTTCTCCTTAAAAAATTTGGACATTGCCTACCCTAGCTTACCTCAAGAATCTTTTGACTCGCAGAAGATTTGGCAGGGTATTCCAGGGATCACGCGTGTCCTTGACCCCCGTTGAACCCATCCCCTCGATTGTGAGTGTGTCCTCACTTTGTTAGATCCGCGCGGAACCTGGGAAACTGCCCGGTCCGTCTTTCCTGCCTGGGATCGCTGGGAATCCCACCAGATTCCAACGAATCCGCCCAGGCCTCACGGGTTGCTTCCCTTGTCATGTCACTGTCTCAAGGTCCCGCTTTTGGATCGTACTGGACCCTTTGTGCTGCAACTATAGAAGACTTGAGTCGATGGCTTACCCAGTAGGGGAAAGCGCTAGTCCTTACCCGTTCTTATCCCTTCTTAATTACTTACGCGTCCATCCAAGCCCTTTAATGCCTTGTTTTTAATAAAGATGGATTTTAATTTATACTTTAAAATTCAGATAAGGATGGAACTTCAAATCCCTCCTTACATATGTTTAATTTGAAATTAAGAGCTGGAATTTCTTATGTTCCAAAGAATGGAATTTTTAATTAGAGTTTATTAAAGCTGGAATTACATATGTTCAAAGGCTGGATTTTATTTAGAATTTTATTAAGGCTGGAACTTGAAGAATTCCTCCCTACACATGTTGAATTGGAGCGTCGAAACCAACCTTGTTGTTTCTTGTTAATTTTATCGGTGCAATTTTTGTAAGGGTAATAGTTAAGAACCTCCCTTGAGCCAAGGTTGAGGTGAGACTTAGTAGTGGAACTCCTTAGTATATTAACCGGTAGCGTGACTTAATTAAAGATGAATTAAGTTCGTTGATATTGTGTACCGCGCGCTACAAAGTAAATTAAGGGCACTCTTGCACCTTAATTTAATATTGAGGTTGACAAGTTTAATAGTTAGTTTGCTTGCTCCATGGAAACAAGGGTGAGAATTACTCGGGCAACCTTCTAAGGTAATGTATGATTTTGGAAGTGTAACCTCTGTGCGAAGGGATCCTTAGTATAGTGAATGAATGATGACCTTAGAACATTTACGCAACGATTTAATGGATGATATTTTTGCGCCTCAACTCAAGGCGATGTATGCTTCTATGTTTTTTATGAGACTTCCTTATGCAACCAATAATTATAGGCGTTACCTTTCACCTTCTCTTAGGTTGTCTTTTGATAGATTAATAACCTTTACCTGTGTCTTTAAATGTATTAATGATTGATGGATTACCATCGTTACTTGCGTTATTAGATTTATCATTGAAAAATGGCTTAACAATGCTTTTTGCGCCTTTAATTTATTAATGAATGATTGATGTAGACCTTAGACTTCTTGCGGTTATGAATTTTTTTCATATGGGATGGGTTAGAAATGGTTTATCTTGCACTTGGATTATGTTGTTTAGTAGGTGTTAGGATTACTTACGCCGTGGACTAAGTTGATGTGCAAATGTTTACGCCTTAGTTACCTAGCACGCTTGTCACCTTGCCATTGTAAGATTCCTGGTAAATGTTTAATTGTATGCTTTGATTGAGGAGTGAATTATGTTAATCCAAAAACTAGATCATGTTCTTACCTTGAAAAAAATGATTGATTATTTATAAATTCGAGGATTGACTTAATTGCGCACTTGGACATTAAGTAGAATTGTTTGTGCCTTTAAAAAAAAAAAGAAAAAAATTCACCCGTTGTACGTCACTTTTGTTGTCGTAACGACAGGGCCGTTAAAAATAAATATATTGAAAGATCCAAAGGAAACTAAAGAATAACATAACCAGTTTAGTGTTGGAAATAAAACAATGATGTTTATAAATAAAATGAAATAAAACATTTTTAATTTCAGCACAGTATCGTAAAACATAAATTAACCTTTTTTTTTTTTCTTTCTTGTGGATAGAGTAGGATCCTTATATTAATAACTGCTTATGTCTATACAATGCCACCTATTAGCCACCTGTTCTACCACAAAAGAAAAACCAAAACAGGTGTCTTTCAACAAAATCTTATCCTTTCACCATCATAAAAATTGAAATTAATTTTTTTTTTGTAAGTTAGAAAGATGTATTAAAGCCTTCTGGTATCAAAAAATTACATTTGTCATGGTAAATAGTGAGATAGTGGCTACATCGCCCAGATGGGAAACCAATGCTACCACTTGTCCAAACAATTCACAATTGCAAAAAAAGGAGAAAAAATTGTCCTCTGACATATTGTTGTTCTAAGACTAGAAACTAAGGTGCCTCATATGGCTAGAGCTAAGAGAAGTAATATATCTAAATAAATAAAAAAACCAAGAAAACATGTGAACATCGTTTTCATATGGATCTTGGGCCTAGCTTTTGTTCCCTCTAAGGATCATGCCCAATGTTCGAGGATGAAGTCCCTATGTCCGGAGTGGTGTGAAGGAGAGTGCATATGAGAGTCTCCAAGCGCTCCTCACGATGCTCATGAAGTTTGTCTCTATTCAACAACTCCTCCATGTCATGCTTCACTTCGAAGACTGAGTTTTGGATGGGGTCCAAATAATTTTGCAGCTCCATAAACCCATTGCACCAAGTGCATGAAGGTTGTGGCCGAGGAGAAAGCGGGGGCGGAAGAGGACATGAAGGTGGCGGTGGAATTGTAGAAGAAGTGTGGGGGGAGGCATAAGAAGTTAGGGAGGAAGTCAGTCTAGGGAGAGTGGACAGAGAAGGCAGGCAGGAGGGAGGATGGTGTATGGAGGACACTTCCAGGTTGAGCTCAGGTGCGAAGCCGAGTGAATTACGCATGTTGTCAAACCACTCCACTCTATAGGCCCACATGGAGGATACAGGAGGGATATTCAGGGTGGAGGAATGAGCTATAGGCAAAGGCAAGTCTGGAGTGTTTTGTCGTCCTCTCCCCCGCGAGATATACCACACAGCCCCTCTCTTGGATTTTCCTCTTTTCCTTGGCATCAAGAAGAAACAAGGGAGATGAGGGATGGAAATGAATTTAAGGCGATTTGACATGAACCAGAGATGAAAGAAACTAGGGTTGAAGCTGGGAGGAGCTAGGGCCGAGATATGAGAATGAGTTGAAGAACTAACATGCGCGAAATTATAAGTTGTTTCCCATAACACATAAATTATCCTTTCACCATCATAAAAATTAAAATTATAAGCTATTGACTATTTCTTAATGAATAAGCAATATATTTCACCATCATAAACAATATAAGAGAAATCAAATATGAGACAATAAATTGATATTTTGAGTTCCAAAAATATCAAATATCAAATATATATATATATATATATATATATATATATATATATATATATATATATATATATATATATATATATATATATATATATATATAAATATATATAATGAAAGTTTGAATAGTTACACCGCCAAATACATAGGTTACACATCCATTTTAGGAAGATAACAAAAACTAAGACATTTAACTCCAAAATTATGGACACTAAGTCATCTCTTTAAGATAGATCACTTCATACCTGCAAAAGAAAACATTCGTTAAATTCAAAATTTAAAAATTTACAATACAATATATGTACAAATATAAAATAAAATGTACACATGTACCATTTTAGATAAATAAAACAAGTTGTGATTAAAGAAAAATTGGCATACATACCAAAAGAGTTAAATCTCATCCTCCAACATACTCCTTTCCACCAAATATAATGTAAACATATTTTCCACCAAATATAATGTAAACATCTGCAACAATAAAAAATAATAATAAAATAAATAAATAACACATATTAGCATATATACTTTAACTAAATATTAAATAAACAATCATAAATAATAAAATACCCAACCAAACTTCCACACATTTAAAATTATCCCTCTCTTTTTATTCCACTTTTTTGACACTTTTTTAAAACCAAACTTCTATCACAAAGTTCCAAAAATTCCAAAATAATTACTCTCCACATTAAGCATACATGATTTGAACAATTTGTAAAATCTTGTCTAAAATCTTACAAAAATTTAAAGACAAAAATTGTGTTCTTGGTAACCAATTTTTGTGTTTAGACATAGATAATAATCTAAAAATAAATATAGTTGTGTATGTAGAAAGTTCACAAATATCTATATTAAGTCATTCTTCAAATAAAATATTTATCTCCTTGTGGATAAAGTCTTAAATCCTTCAGGTGAAATTCTCATGCCAGGTGATTTTATTTACTCAGCAATAAAATACTTATATCCTCAATAGTAAAATACTTATCTCCTCTTCTACAGTGGAATATATGTTCTCATATAATCAAATTCCCTCAATTTCCCTTTCAAATTAAATAACTCATAAATCTCCATATTAAGCCATTCTTCCAAGAAATTACTTATATCTATGAAACAAATTAAAGGACCTATAAATCTCCACATTAAACCATTATTTCAAGAAATTACTTGTATCTATGAAAGTTCACAAATCTCCATTTTAAAAATCCTTCTTCTATAAAATACTTATCTCCTCTTTCTCTGGTGGAATAGATGTTCTCATATAATCTTTCATGTACATGAAGAAAACACATATATGCACATATATTAAGTCATTCTTCAAAAACCATTTAAATCTTTCATCGTTGGGATGTATTCATATTACATATAATCAAATGCTCTTTGAAGTATGTTTTCATCATAATATAAACATAAGTGAGATCATGCATGTACATAGCTTATTTGTAAATCTACTTGAATGTTGGTTTTTGTGGTTAGTGTTGGATTACTGAGAGGGGCGGTGAATCAGTAATAGAGAAATTTAATCATTTTTAACCATAAAATGAAAGTGTTATATCAGTGTACCATTATCATCCAATAATTGCAGAGTAAATAAACAATGAAAAACTAAGCAATCATATACATAAACAGTACACCAGTGTTTTTACGTGGAAACCCAAAGCGAGAGAAACCTACATAATGTTTTTTCTTATATGTATTGAAGAATTAAATTCATTGGAAGCACCGACTTCCTTTTTTTTTCAGCTAAAACTGGAAGGAGGCTCCAACCCCCTAGTTTCTCAGGCTACAACCTGAAGGAATCTCCAACTCCCCAATTCTCTGGCTACAACTAGAAGGAGGCTACAACCCCCTAGTTTATCAGTCTACAACCTGAGGGAAGCTCCAACTCCCCAATTCTTTGGATACAACCAGAAGGAGGCTACAATCCCCTATGTTCTCTGGCTACAACCGGAAGGTGGCTACAACCACCTGTCCTTGACCCGTCCACCACCCTGACATAGAAGTAGAATGACGAAACCACTGTCACACTATCACTGTGAGATATACTGTTGTAAACCTGTACCAATCAACCTGTAACAACCTGTACCAATAACATGTTCCATCATGTACCATACATCAATATGTACCTCAACTTGTACCATAAACAAATGCATCAATCATGCACCAAACCTGTGAAAATAACCTGTCACAATAACCTGTCCAAATATCATGTAATCAATCTGCACCATAAACAAGTGCATCAACCATGCACCAACTTGTACCTCAACGAGTACCATCAACAAGTGCATCAACCATGCACTAAATATATATCAATCATGCATCAAATACACATAAACTATGACTCATCAAGATGTACCAACATCATCATTTATACACCTCATGTATGTGCCAACTCATCAACTACTTGTCTCAACTATGTACCCAACATGTACCTCAACCAAAATCCCTCATCAATTTCATCATACAAATATGATTTTTAATTTTGTAATAGACCTGGTGTATATGATCACATACTTGCAAACCTTTCTTAACTTTAACAAGAAGAGACTATCATTTTCATCAAACTTTAGTTTAGTCTCACATGACTAATTTTGGATTAGTAAAAAACCCTAACTTGCAATAATCATAAATCTATACCTGTAATGAATAAAGATCTGAAAATGGTACACAATTTTCTTCATTGTCTTTTATGCAACTCCTCCATATTTCACTACTTGGAACCTCTCAAAAAAGGAGTTATAGAAAAAATGACATAACTTGTTGAATTTTTGCTTATTCTAGAGAGTGAACATGTAGACCATGCCCCACATGGAATATTTGTTGTATGGATCTAAAAATTTTACACAAAATACTAAAGACTGTACTCTAATCAATACATATGGTATTACTTAATTTGGATATGTTATGAAGAATTTATGACATTTTTACTCGAAACACTTGTTTTAGACTAGTTTTAGGACTAGCCACAAACCCTATTTTCCACGGTGTGTAAATCCAAAATTACAGCAACCCACAAGATGAAATTTGTATCACATCTACTTGGATATGTTTCCTCAATGGAATCCCACTTTCATGGTCTGAATCATTATAGAAAAAAAATTTATTGTGAATATGCTGAGATGACCTGTAGATAACATACCTTAAAAAACATTATCAAAAGAATTTATCCTCCCTTGAATTTCGACCTTCTTTACTTCACCTTCCCTCTGAAATTCAGCTTACATATCCTTTGGTTACCTCAGTCACTTGTATATATTCAATATTCTCAAATGTGATTAAAATGAGAGATCATTTCCTTTTATTTATACTTTCATGTAGCTTCCTCAAGGGGTTACCTTTTAACCATCTTAACCCACTTTCTTTATTTTAGGGTTAACCCACTTCTATGCACTTTTCAACTTAGTAATTTCTCCATTAAATTTATTATTTAAATAATTTATTTTGTATTCACTTTGACTTATAGTACACACATCACTTCACTTTATTATTTACCTTCTAAAATCTTGTAAACCACTTTGACTACTTTGACCTTTTGGGGCTTCTGAATGACTCATGAGGGTTCTCCAACTTCACATGGCCATCACTCTCTAACCGTGAGGAGTTATGTGACATTCCACATACCATTGGAAATGGCATGGCATGTACTATCCATCTAGAATATTCTTACCTACAAATATATCAAAACTCATACCATTATCAATCAAACAAACTTGGGTCCATTACCCAAACCTTTCTCCCACTTTGCATAGCCATAACTCTCTAACCGTGAGGATTTATGTGATGTTCCACATACCACCGGAAATAGAATGACATGTACTATCCATATGGAATAGTATTACCTATAAATATATCAAAACTCATACCATTATATATAAAAAAAAATTGTTTCCATTACCCAAACCATTGTGCTACCAGAATTATCTATCGGACTTTCTTCAAGGCTTGACATCAATGACAACCAACCCAAATAATTAAAAATATCCACCTTTGGCATTGATGGAAACACTCTGATGCAATATTAAATTCATGGCACTCATGCTCCCCCTTTTACCTTTACCTTTGCATTTACCTTTGCATCTGATAAATCTCTCCCCCTTTGTCATCAATGATAAAGGTATCTTTCCATCCGGGGTTGCTCCCCCTAATTGAACTATCCTTGGGGATACTCCCCCTGACTGAACTCTTCCTGAAACTGATCTTCCAACCTAAATTGTCCTCTTTATGGTACTTCTTTGTGTAGATATAAGACATTTAAGATAAGCATTCAAAAGAAATCATTTTGGAGTAGAAATTACTTCGAGTCTCTGGCGAAGATACTCAAAGGCTTCTCTTGGAAGTGGTTTTGTAAATATGTCTTCCAGTTTTTCTTTTGTTCCCACATATTCAACTCTGATGTTCTTCTCTACAACATGTTCACGTAGAAAGTGATACTTTATTGAAATTTTCTTCGTCTTGGAGTGCATCACCATTTTATTTGAGATATTGATGGCGCTTGTATTATCACAATAGATTGGAATGGTCTCTATACTCAGCCTGTATATATTTCAAAGTTTGTTTCATCCATAGAACCTATGTACAACATGTTGTTGCTGCAATATACTCTACATCCACTGTAGATAAGGACATTGATGATTGTTTCTTTCTTAACCATGATACTAAGCACTCACCCGAGTATAACGTTGCTCCATTGGGGCTTCATCAATCATTAATGCATCCTTCCCAATCTGCATCTATGTAGGCAATAAGTGATATATCCTTTCTTTTTGGATAGCATAATCCAAACTCTTTTATTCCTTTGAGATATATGAAAATCCTCTTCACTGCTAATACATGTGATTCCTTTGATACTTCTTGAAATCATGCCACCTATCCAACTTCCTGCATTACATCTGGTTTGGATGTTGTCACATATATTAAGATACCAATCATTGACCTGTATTTCCTCTGGTCTGTAGACTTTGAATCATCATCTTTTCTCAACTTCAAACTGGCTTGCATAGGAGTGGTAACTGGTTTGCAATCTTCCATTCCGAACCTCTTTAACATTTCTCTGATATACTTAGTTTGAGATTTAAAAATTTCTTGGTTGCTTTGACATATTTGAAGACCCATAAATAACGATAGTTCTCCAAGTAATGACATTTCAAATTCATGATGCATATCCTTTTCAAATTTCTAGCTTAACCTGTGATCAGTACTTCCAAAAATAATATCATCAACATAAACTTCAATTAATAAAATACTATCTTGAGTTACCTTGATGTAGAGTTTCATGTCTGCACTTCCTTTCCAAACCCTACCTTCTATAGATATTTATCGAATCTAGAGTACCATGCTCTAGGAGACTTTTTTAGACCATACAAGGCTTTCTTCAATTTACACACATAATCTGCCTTCTCTGACAACTGAAATCCTTCTGATTGTTCAATGTAGACTTCTTCTTCAAGCTCACCATTCAGAAAATTTGATTTCACGTCCATTTGATACACTTTATTATTCTTGGAGCATGCATAATATAGGAGTAATTAGATTGCTTCCATTCTGGAAACTGGAGCAAATGTCTCTTCAAAGTTCATTCATTCAACCTATGTGTATCCCTTACATACCAATCTAGCTTTGTTCCTTGTAACATGTTCATATTCATTCAATTTATTTCTAAATACCCACTTTGTGCCAATCACATTCTTATTCTTTGATCTTGGAACCAATTCTCAAGTGTCATTCTTCTCTATTTGATTTAATTCTTCATCCATGGCCTTATTCTGAAATTCATCCTTGTCAGCCTCTTCAAAACTGTTTGGTTCAATCATAGATGAGAGTGTTAGGTGTGTTTTTTATGGTGAATAGATTCTTCTTCTAGTCCCAACTCCTACATGTTTGTTTTCAATAATCTGATCTGAAGGATGAATCTTCTATACTCATTTGCTATGTGTCTTTAGAGACACTTGTTGAACTTGCTCTTTTACTTATGTTTGATCCTCTTGATCTTCCTCTTCTGCTTCTTCCTCATATTCTACTTCTTATTCGTAAAGTTTTTGCATTGATTCATTTTCTTCTTCCTGTAATTCTCATCCACCTATTTCATCAATTGTTACATTGATGCTTTCCACAACTTTGTTCAACCTCAAATTGTAACACTTGTATCCTTTCTTTCTACTTGAGTAACCAACAAGTACTCGTTTGTCCACACGAGAGTCAAACTTTCTCATTCTTCCATCTTCTCTTTTGATGTATCATTTGCTTCAAAATACTCTGAAGTGTTTCACATTTGTTGGTCTTCCTTTCCATAGATTGTAGGGAGTTTTTCATTGTTGTTTCTGAGAATTACTCTATTTTGAATGTGAACGATTGTATGCACTCCATGTGTCCAAAAGATATCTATCAATTTGGAATCCATTAACATTGTTCGGGCCATTTCCTGTACTGTCATGTTCTTTCTTTCAACAACTCCATTTTGTTGAGGTGTCTTAGCAATGAAGAATTTCTTTTTTATTCCATGCCTGCTACAATATTCCATAAATTCATTTGAAGTGAACTCTCCTCAGTTATTCTATCTCAAAAAATTTATTTTTGAATCCATTTCATTTTCAACCATTTCCTTGTAGACATTGAAGTTTTCAAAAGCTTCTGACTTATTCCTGAGAAAACAAATTGCAGTCATTCTTGTATAATTATCAACTAATAACATAAAGTATTTCTCACCTTTTAAACTCTTTGTTGTAGTTGTTCCAACTAGATCAATATGCACAATTTCCAGTGGTCTTATCATTGAATATTCTTTTGATTTAAACTTGGTATTTGTTTGCTTTCCTTGTTGACAATGCTTGCATAAAGTGTTGGTTGGTTTTGTAATCTCAGGCATTTCTCTAACTGATTCGTTTTTCCTGACTATGACAAGGTTATCAAATTGTATGTGACCCATTCTTCTGTGCCATAACAAACTTTCATCTTATTTTCCTAGACAACACTTTTCATTTCGAATTCCACTTAGCACATATATGTTGTCTGAACTTCTTGCAGCTGTTGCAATAAATTTTCCTGAACCTTGTTTTCTTATCTCGCACTTTTGTGAATCGAAAGTAACTTTATGAACTTGGTCACACATTTGACTCACACTTAGAATATTATGTTTCATATCTTCTACTAGTAGAACATTTAATGCCTTGGTATTCTTGTTTCCAATTCGGACTATGCCTTTTCCAATGATTTTAGCTGAATCAAAATTTTCGAAGGATATTGATCCATCTCTTTCCTTTATTAATGTAAGAAACTTGTCTTTATCACATGTCATGTGTTTTGAACAGCCACTGTCAACATACCAACCATGTTTCTTCTGCTTAGCTTGTAGATAGAGTGTGCATTCTCCATTGTTATACTGATTTTTCTTTCTTGTCCATGTTCTCCTCTAAGGTTCATGTCTGTGACTGATGTTGTTCTATTGTCATTCTCTAGGAGGAATTGTCATTCTGCAATCTTTGGCCATGTGTCCAAAGTTGTTACACTTGTATCATTCCACTTCAGTGCTCAATGATTCAAACATGTTGTAACTTCTTCTTTCTTTTTCACTAGGCCATCTTGGATAACCATTTTGTGTATGACTTTCAAAGTTTTTTATGTTCCTAAAGTTAGCTTTGCAATTCATATCTTTATGTCCAAAATTATTACATGCATAACATAAAAAAAACAAAAATAGTTTGATACCTGGGAGTTAAAGATATTTTGAAAGGAGTTTCTCTTCTGAATCCTTCTTCTTCTTAAGGCTTATCTGTCGGTTGTTGATTATGAAATATATATATTCTTGGTATATATTCATATCCCCTTTGATTGTTTTTGCATAGATTTTTGGATATGTTTCTTTCTCTGTTGTTTTGGAGGTTGATCCCTTTTATGTCTAATTGTATCCAAGTCCGGACTTGTCATGATGAGGCTTTTGACTGTTGATAATGTCATCCAAAACTTTTGAGTTGTTCTACATATTTTTCTTTTAAAGATCATTTCTTAATGTGACAATATCTACTTCCAAATTTCCAATGATCATGTCTCTTTCTTCTAGCTATTCTTTGAGTGCTTCTTCAACTCTTTTATCTTCTTTTATTTGAACCTTCAAATTTATGATCATTTGTTTTAGTACCTGAGTGTGTTTTTTTCTTGTCTAGTTCCACTTGTAGCTTCTTATTTTTCTTATTTTCTCTTCATATAACTTCTATGACACACAACAATTATTCTCGGTAGTCAACTTATGCCTCTTCATATTCTTCTTCTATGTCTTGTTTGTCAGAGTCTTCTACTGCCATGAATATAACTCTTTCTATCTCACTGTTACTGACTTCATTTTCATATGATAATGAGATGTCTTCTTTGGTGCATAAGATTTTCTTGAAAACTTTCTTTGTGGTTCTTTTGCCTTTATATGTTTGTTTTCTATTTGAGTAATCTTCATCATTCTTCTTAGTTTTCTTATGAGGAAATTTGTTAGAAAAATGATCAATACCATCACAATGAAAACAGATCAAAGAAATATTACCTTAATATCTATCATTGGTTCCCTTGTTCAATCTTCTGACAAAGTTGGCCATTTCTTCATCATCTTCCAAGATGTCACTCTTGTTGTTATGCTCTTTTTCCTTTTGCTTTCCCTTTTGCTTTGACCTTTTAGATTCTTGGAAATATATTTCTTTTACATCTAGATTTTCCTTTCTACTTCTCATTTCATATGTTGTGAAGATTCCATATAGTTCATCCATGCTTATTGAGTCTAGATGTTCTCTTTCTTTTAGTTTTGATATCTTAGGATCAAATCTCATAGGGAGATATCCTAGTACCTTTTGAGCAATTACATATTCTTTAATTTCTTCTCCCAATCCTATGATTGCATTTACTATTTCATCGAATCATAAGAAGTAAGTTGCATTATTCTCATCTTCCTTCATCTTTAGTTGTTCGAGCTAACCTCTATAAGTTTGAATCTTTGTTGCTTTCACTTTTGAATGTCCTTCATAAATATTTTGAAGCTTGTCCCAAATGTATTTAGCATATTTATAATATATAAATTTGGTGTAAATTGATTCACAAAGACCATTCAAAAGTGCATTTGTGTCTTTGGAATTATTTTTCCTGAGTTTTATTGTTGTTTCATTTTTTGGTGGAACTACTAGTTATTTGTATCCATCTACAACTGATTGCCAAATTTCAAATCTTTGTGCCAGTATATATGTTTTCATCCTTCTGCTCCAAAATGCATAATTTTGTCTATCAAATTGTGGTATTCCATTTTTATACATGTTCTTTCTCTTCATGATCTACCTTTTAGTGGTTAAACTGATTTATGAAGGAAACTGCTCTGATACCAATTGTTGGATTACTGAGAGGGGGGGTGAATCAGTAATAGAGAAATTTAATCATTTTTAACCATATAATGCAAGTGTTATATCAGTGTAGCATTATCGTCCAATAATTGCAGAGTAAATAAACAATGAACAAATGAGCAATCATATGCATACACAGTACACCAGTGGAGGAATAAGAAAAGAGTCAGGTATAGGCTTGTCAACTTTCTTTTTGGTTAAGTCTGTGAGGGATTTCCCTATAGTTGATAAAGCCAAACCTAGGTCTTCAACAGTTTCTCTCTTTTCTTTTTTAACTTCAGACACTTCTTGCAGAACCTGGTCTACTTTTTCATCAAGGTGCTGAACCTTGTCTTGTATATTATTTACAGCATGGACTGTTGTATTAGTAGAGACCTGCAAGTCATTTATTTGCCCAGATTTAAGTGTGTGTGATGGTTCAAAAATCTGGGTCGCCATCCCTCTTAAGGCTGTGTTTGTCCAGTTTAATTGTTCAGACACAGATTGCACCCGTTTATCTATGCCTGATAATTGGTTCCCAGTATCTATCAATAAAGGAACTGCCTTGGCTGAATTAGAACCACTTTCCAAAAGGATGCTTTGAAAAGGAGGAAAGGTAGTTCTAGATTCAATTGTACTTCCTTCAGGAGTACTCCATTTATGGCCAGGTATACTGGAACCTTCTCCTATCACTTGGAAAACAGGGGATTGACTTGATTTCTTCCATTCATAGAAAGAAATCCAACAATTATTTATGACCATATATTCCTTCCAATTTTCAGCTAATCTTTGTTTTTCTACGGAAGGTGTGGTCTTATGGAATTATTCTACCTCTGGGTTAGTAAACAAGTCCCAATTAGTCATATACTTGATCCAAGTTTTTGGGAACTGTTGTTTAGGACAACCATTCATAATAGATAGATATTTTAAAATTTCTTCAACAGCTGGTCTTTTCATATTAGGAGGCAGTGAATTTGAGAATCTGCTTTCTGGTATGACAGAGTCACACTGTTCTACATAGCCGAGACCATATTTGGGGGCATTTGGGGTCCGAGATCCATAATAACAGGCTTGTAACCTAGGATCTAGACTTGCTATCGATGGCATGTAGTGTATCATTTGACAACTTGCAGATTCTGACTGACTTGACTGACTGGTAGAAACAGATGACTCAACAGTGTTTTCTACCAACCTTACAGAATCCATTTGGACAATTTCTTCTTTAACACCAAAAGGGAGGGCTTTGAGTCCAGACACTTTGATGAACCAGAGAGATTCTATGAAGTAGATTAAGGACAAGCTGCTGGCCTTTTCCCTAGGTTAAAGCAAGAAATCTTCAAAAGGATTTAAGCACAGAACACAAAGATGTAAAATACGAACAGATCGAGAGAGATGTTCTCATACCCGGGGCGAAATGAAGTGCATGGCTCTGATACCATTTGTAAGCAGGGGCTTCCTTCGACGGAGAGATGAAGCTTGCTGATGCTATCACATGATCTTCTACACTGCTAGTCTATGCGCTAATTTCCCTTGCCATTGATCTTCCACAAATCCGGAGCTATCAAGAGCAGGCTTTCTTCGATACGAATCTCAACCAAGGCTTATTACCATCTGAGCTCCTGCGCAAGTATGGACTCACCTTCAACCTTCAACTGCCCTAACGGCCTCTTGCCTCAGCGGGACTTACTCTGGATTTCACTGCGGCCACGGTTTGCCAGCCTCGTAGTATGGGTTATCACCTTGGTAGGGAATCTTAGTCCCATACATGTCTCAACGCACAAAGAACACAGATAAGTAGGCAAATGAACACAAGTCTTCAAAAGCGCATAGAAAAGTAAGAGTGCATCACTGAGATATTAAGGAGTTGTG
>ML781726.1:464351-497946 GCA_009831015.1 Picea engelmannii
AGAGGGACCTGATAAATACACTCAGCAGAGGGACCTGATGAATACACTCATTTTAATCAGCAGAGGGACCTGGTAAAGATAAACATTTCAATCAGCAGAGGGACCTGGTGAAGACATTCATTCCAAGTACAGCAGAGGGACCTGATGAAGACAGCCACTTCCATCAGTGGAGGGACCTGGAAAATGTCAATTTTTCAATCAGGAAGGGACCTGAGAAGATATCAATTCAAAAAAAAAAGAGGACCAGAGATACTAGCAAAATAAATACAAGAAGAATCTGAAGACTTACACCAGCATCCCATCCAGCTTCAACACAGGGAGCAAACAAGTTAGTATGTTTTCATTTTTAATGCTTTAATTTTAGAAATTCTTCTTAAGTTAGGAATGACAAATACCCTATCCTTTCCCTCTCCCTACATTACCCTATCATCACTCCATTCTTTACACCCTCAAAAGCACTTGAATGGCACTCAGCAGAACCACTGTTTGTTTCAAAAGGAGTCATAAGGGGAGAACTACTGTTTGTTTCAAAAAGAGTCATAAGAGAGATTGTTTTTGTATCAAAACACAGAGTTTGTTTTCAAGTTGTCTAAACTCTGTCACATACATAGAATAAAAACAATTTCAAAATGGTTTGCATATATTAAAGAGAGGTTATAAGAAGAAGTTCATATGTTGATAAAGGAATTAAAAATTCGGGAGTTATATGGCTATGAGCATTTCTTATAATAATTTCAAAAGGACAACAGAGTACAGGGTACGATCTGAGTTACATATCCAATTATGATTGATGGACAAACCATTCTTTTTGAACCACCACCAACGTTATTTTTCCTCTTCATAAGTAAAACGATTTTCATTGTCTTTGTGCTGAGCCTCATCAAAAACGCGTGTTGTGTCTCACCTTTGCACACCATGAGTTTCGAACTGCCGACGTACCTGCATACACCACCATTTCGAATTGCACACTGTTGTCCTCCCCACGCATTTTCAATCCCTACATTTTAGTTCGTATCCCTACGTCCTAGCCCATTGCTTCTCCACGCATCATAAAATCCCTACAACACTGCACAATACGCGTCCATACTCCGAAATTCGCTGATAAGAGTAACGAAATTGTATGTTGACAATCATACTGTCAACATACAAGATTTTGTTCTGTGAAAACGTGGGAATTGAAGAGGTACGTGGAGAAACAAGATAGAGACGTATCAGAACAGGAATTGAACTCTAAAGGTAAGCCAAAACAAACTTGCACAGTCAAATATAAATGCAACGATTCTGGATACATTGTAAAACAAACTAGTCCATGATGTAGCAGAGCCGAATTCAAAGAAGGAAGTTGAAGTCAGAGTTCGAACAGAGGAGCCAAGAATTTCTCAAATTCACCAGGTATGCCTGTGTAAAAAAAAAAAAAAAAAAAAATTCTTCATAAAAACAGAGAGCAAGTTTAGGAATAAAAATAAGAGATTTATTTTGTTAATGTGAACAGAAACTCTTCTGAAGACTAAAAAATACACACAGATCTAGAAATTTGAGAACTATTGTAGAATTGAAGTTTCTTTTCAAAACAGTGGGGATAATTTGACTCTTTTAAAAACCATACACAGTCACACAGAGTCTAGAAGTCTTTGAAAAATTGCAGAGTTGAAGTTTTTGGGAGGTCTTGTTTTAAATTTAAAAAAAAAAATGGTGTCAAGATATGAACCTGGAAAGTTTGAAGTATCAGAAATACACAAATATTGCCTGCAAATTTTAGAACAGAAACAGTGGTTGAGTTTTTTTGAAAAGTTTGAGGGGTTTTGTGAAGGAATTGCCCTAGATTTTGCCTACTCATTTGATCGAGAGAAAGCCACTGTTGGGAACTTTACCCTCAGGGTCACTGAAGACAGTCTTGCACTTATCATTGGACTACCACATACAGGAGAAAAATACTTTAAAACCAAACATTTCAAGGACAAATCATGGGTGCCTTTCATTTCAAGGTCCAGGGTAGCATCAGTGAACTGGAAGAAAGGTATCCCAAGGAGTTGGTTAGTCCATCCCTGGGATGAGTTGGCATATCTGATACAAAAATTCATAACCTATGAAGGTAGATTCAACATCATTTATTTATACCACATTAAATTGCTGCAACATTTGAGAGGTGATTGTGAGATTAATATGCCATATTTCCTCTTATAGAGCCTCTCTAAAATGGCAAAGACTGTTCAGAAACAGGATAGGAACACAGGGAGAAGTTTGTATCACTGTGGGCTTATCAAAATAATTGTCAAAAATGAACTTGTGAAGCAAAATATGAATTGGAAAAAATTTACTGTTGAGAATGGTTTTGAGACCATAAAAGAAGAAGAAGGAGAGGAGCACATTCTAGTCGAGACTGATGATGAAGAGGAGGTACAACACCCCAAGGTGACAAGCCCAAAACTACCTTTGGGGGGAAGAAAAACAAGGAGCATGGTATTAAAAGAGAAGGAACTTGCAGAAAAAGATAAAATCTTTACCACTTATGAAAGGAGAAAAAGGCCACAGGTTCAAAAAGGTCAAATACAGGAGGAGGATGACAGAGCACAGCAGGCACAATATGAACACATTCAGACACTTGAGGCACAGTCATTTGAAAATGATGACTTTGAGGTATAGGAAACCCCTACCTATGCACATATGAAAGTGGATATAGAACAACTAATCCAGGATATGAAAGAGGAACCCCAAATGGAGGAGGCAGCTGGTACTTCCACCACTGAACTTGACAGAAAGAACAAAAAGATAAGAAAGATGAAGAGGAAAATAAAGGAGATAGAAGTCTTGGAGAGATATATCAAAATAGAAAATGAGATGTTGAGAACTCAAAGTCACAGAACACAAGAGGAAAATGACAGCTTGAAGAAGAAAAACAAAAAGCTCCAAAAACAAAATAAATTAATTTCCAAGCAAGCTTATAAATGGTTCCAGCAGAAAAAGGTTTATAAGGAGAAGTATCAGAGGATGAAGGCACTTCATACAGTTCAGACAAATGTGGAAACCTTACTACAGGCAGCAGAAGTAGCAGAAGATCAGTGACAGAGGTCAGGGATGTTTTTGTGCATGAGGACATGCAAGGACTTCCTCTTGGGGGAGATGTTGAGTCCATTTTTGTGCTTCCACAAACCATACTTTTGCCTCTTTATTTGCCCATTTTTCCTTCATTTTATTCCAAATTTCTCATAAAATAGTCTATTCAAGGTATATTTGTCATCCTTTAACTTCAGAATTGAATTTTCTAAATTTTAGCATTAAAATTGGAAATTTAGCAGAAATTACAGGATTTGACAAAATCCCGTAAAAGCTTCGTCGTTTGTATACTTGCAGGACACCTGGGCGAAATACAACACTTGGGTTGTGTTCCCATATGTACAAGGATGGTGAATAAGCTATCATATTTGAAATCTGAGACTGCTAGATGCCCGATCAACGTTGGTCAAAGAGGGCCAGTTCAGCAGAAATTGCCCTGTTTCAGCATTAAATCTAGGACAGTTTTTGATTTCGTGGGATTTTGACCATATTTTGAGGATCTAGAGGAGGCATTCGACCCTCCTAGGATATTTTGGATCTACTTATGATATTTAGGAGACATTTTAGCATTTATGGTTTTAAACTCTTGTATAAATACTCTTAAGTTTGAGCTAGTAAGACACCTTTGGATGAATGAAGAAACTTGAGAATTTGCACTCTTAAAGATCATCCCTGTGTTTCTGTTCATTTGAATGCTTATGGTGATGTGAATGCTGTTGGAGTTATTTCGTAGCTGAATTTAATCAAGTGTACCAGGGAAGCAGTGGAGGGCCCCCATTGCCAACTAGTACACTCTTTCCTTGTGTTATTTTTTAAGTACATGTTCTAGATCTTGTTTGTTGTAGATTAGTTTTATCTTGTTGTAGGTAAATGAATTTTATATTTCAGTTACATGCTTAATGTTTTCAAGACTTACTCATCATTGTGAATGGATTCTTGAATGAGAACTCAATGAGCAGTTAGACTTCAAGCATTAAGATAGTTTTGAATGCTTTTGAGTTATTTTATGCTTTCAGTATTTTGATTTGATTTGATGTTAATGAATGAATGAAAGAAGAACAATGAATGCATCTCTTGAATAAGAGTTTTGTTCTTCCCACATTTGATAGGTCTTAAACTTTCTTTTGAATTCTTATTGTTTTCACTCTTCAGACAAACAAGTGTTGACTACTGTTATGAGGACTATGAAGACGACTTCTGAATAGAAGCTTAGTGTCTCTTTCACAGTCAGCCTTAGAATAGGTTTTATGCTTATTGTTTTTACCATTTAAAAACAAGTGTTGATCACTGTCATGAGATCTATGAAGATGACTTCTGAATAGGAGCTTATCATCTCTTTCACATTCATCCTCAGAATAAGTTTTTGGGTTATCTCCATAAAAGATAAAAACTATATCTAAAATCCATATACTTTGGACATGCCTCTAAGTCTTACAAACACCGGATTGACAATTAATTACACTCTAATTTGCTAGGGTAGATTAGAGCTCAACAGATGCCCAGCTTAGCTCCATGTAATATGAATGATTCAGGGAATTACAGTGGAATCAGATTAGGCATAGGATAGTTAAAGCCCATAAGCTAACAAGAACAGATACGTATCCTATTTATGTAATATAAGCACATTCATGGTCAAAGGTATTACTGTCGATCCTATTTGTATGAGCATAGTGACTAGTACTCTTCTATATCAATTCCACATGTTATAACTATCATATATTATGGGATTCCTTATCTTTAATACTTGTATTGAATAATGTAAATAGAGCTATTACTATAAGCAAAACTATAACTATACTAGTAGCATCATTAACAAGGGTCTTACAAAGGGTATACTCTTATCCAATATAGATGGGTTTTACTTACTCTGATTAAGTGAGAGCTAAATAAATGGAATCGACTTCATATCTTACCCATATGAGCTATGTGAATATTACAATATCGTTAAGAGTGTACAGTTTGAGTCTAAGGTATAGGCCACTAATCTTTGCATGATATCTATCGATTACTATGGCTATTATCTATACCACCATGTATCAGAGTATGCATATCAATTCCCCTTGTTCATATGTTACCATATTCACCAGTAAATCTTAGACAAATCCTTGGGTCTGCTATTACTAGTATATATACCATACAAGTAGTATGTTCATGTTAGTTGTAATGGGATTAGTTCATGTCTATCACCTACACCTGCCAAATTGACTCCTATTATGTGTTATATGTTACTGTGTTCACTAGAATAAAGGTCAATTGTAGTAATAATAACATAGAATTATAAGTCACACTACAACTCATGCTTTGAATTACAACAAGAGAGCATAGATCTATACATGGTGTGTTTCCATATTAGTTAAGATCAAGCTGGCATTACAATAGCTTACATGCTTTGATTATTATCAGTATTAGTATTGATTTTAGTTATATTACCTTTATTAGGGAAACTACGTAAATAGAGCTATTACTATAAGCAACACTATAACTATACTAGTAGCATCATTAACAAGGGTCTTACAAAGGGTATACTCTTATCCAATACATATGTGTTTTGCTTACTCTGATTAACTGAGAGCTAAAGCAATGGAATCAACTTCATATCTTACATGTATGAGCTATGTGAATATTATCATATAGGTAAGAGTGTAGAGTCTGAGTCTAAGGTATAGGCCACTAATCTTTGCATGATATCCATGGAATACTATGGCTATTATCTATACCACCATGTATCAGAGTATGCATATCATTTCCCCTTGTTCATATGTTACCATATTCACCAGTAAATCTTAGACAACTCCTAGGGTCTGTTATTACTAGTATCTATACCATATAAGTAGTATGTTCATGTTAGCTATAATGGGATTAGTTCATGTCTATCACCTATACATGCCAAATTGACTCTTATTATGTGCTAGATGTTACTGTGTTCACTAGAATAAGGGTCAATGGAAGTAAAAATAACATAGAATTATAATTCTCACTACAAATCATACTTTGAACTACACCAAGAGAGCATAGAACTATACATGGTGTGTTTCTATATTAGTTAAGATCAATTTTTTACTACAATAGTTTACATGCTTTGATTATTATCAGTATTAGTATCAATTTTAGTTATATTACCTTTATTAGGGAAAATACGTATATGGTGTGTACAACTTATTTAGATAAAGAACACATAGCTATGGGTTTCAATAAGGACATAACAAGTGAAGCTTAAACATATCATAGGTAAGAGATTGGTTAAGTTCAATAGGAGAACATAACCCTTACTAACATGATCTCAATATAACATGTATGATAAAAAATATCATATAAACAAGTGAGTGATTAGAATGATTATAATGTTGACAGGTCCATATTCGGCCCCGTCCATGTACATGAACATGCTCGAATTTGGGCTTGCCCGTGTACATGGACAGGGTTGAATATGGCCCTATCAACATTCTAAACATAAATTTAAATTCTAATTTTTAACAAAAAATTATACGCTATCAATTTAAATTTCCTAATCTAAATGTACCTGGACCGAACGCCCACAACTCTAATGTCTGCCCACCCACAGCTCCAACGTTTTCCCACCCACAACTCCAACGTCCACCAGACCACTCGTTCACCCACCCGCAACAATGACGTGCAACACCAAACACCAAATGGTATCACCAACACCAAACAGTATCACCAACACCAAACAATATCAAATAACCAACAATCTGGGAAAACTATAACAGGCGTGATGTGTGGGTAATATATAAACCATTTTTCAGCTGAAAGATTCTTTCGGTTGAAAAGTTCTTTTGGCCAAAAGATTATTTCAGCTGGAATATATTTCGGCCGAAAAGATGTTACCAGATGAAAAATATATGTCCGACTGAAATTCTACATGAAAATCGAGGGCATCATCACGGTATCGTTTGATTTGATGTTCAAAGGTTCGGCCAAAACATGTTTCGGCAAAACAAATAGGATTTTCGGCCAAAAAATGGTCTTTCGAAATTTTGGAGACCTAATTCTCACAAAAGTGTTACCCACATTCAAGAATTTACCCTCAACCTAACCAAACCCAGTTGCAAGTTGGGTTGGGAAATAAAACAAGCATTTTGCATAAATTATATGATCTAGTGCTGAAAACAGTCGAAACTCGTGAAGAACTTGAAAGATGTTGGAAAACTCTTGTTCGTGAAGAAGAAAGAAAAATTGAAAGAAGACAAATACAAAGAAGGAAAAAGTGAAATTGACGATGGAATCATATAAAGGACCGATAACGAGGAGCAAAAGAAAACAACATGAAAAATCAGAGAAATTTAAAATGTTAAAGAAGAAAAATATCAAATTATGGATGATAGAGAAGAGAGAAATCAAGACCCTCTTGATAATCGTGAAGAAAGAAGAAAGAATTCCATGGAGAAGGGTTAGGAATATCCCTTTAAATATTTATGGTGAACAACATCAATAGCCAACTCTCCTAGAAGGATTATTTCCAATATTCTCAGGAGATGGATAAGTTGATCCAAAGAAACGCATGGAAAAATTTTCAAGTCTATGTGAGATTCATCTAGTTGAACATGATGATGTAATGGTTTGATTATTTATTCAGACATTGATGGACCAAGCTCATGAATGGTATATGTCTCTTCTAATAAATTCAATTTCTACTTTTTATAATTTAGAAGCCATGTTTTTAACCATTTATGCTCCTCCAAAAACATATTATAATCTACTCACATAATTCACCCAAATCCATATGAAAAAGGTTGAAAGGGTCTGAGATTTTAATTTTCAATTTTTAAGAATGCTTAGTAAAATACAAGAAAATAAGAAAACAAATTCTCTAGTAATACTTGGGTGTTACAAAAGTGTAATGCCTTCAAATGTTAAGTTTTCCATTAGAGCTTCACAAATTGAGGATTTAAATGGAGCAATGAATAAAGCAACGAAAATGGAAGAAATTATGTTGGATGTTAATGCATATCCATATATCATTCTTGGTAGAGTTCAAAGAGAAATGGATACGCTCACTATCTCAGATCAAGGAGAATCATATTCACTAAGAGTTGAAGATAAAAAAACATGAAACAATGGAGAATGAGGAGTTGGTGGAGGGATGCTCAGAGGAGTAATTCCTAATGTGAAAAATGAGCCAACAATGATGCAAGAGACTAAAAAAAGAATGGAAATATCACAAATCAATCGAACCATTAGACAGAAGAAAAATGAATTGATGAGATGAAGGATAAATGAGAATTTTCTTCCTAATACAAGAATGCATGTTCATGAATACATGATAAATCCTATTCAAGAACAGAGGATCAGAAACGATGATACCACAGATGAATTCAGAAAGATGGTTCCAAGAGTGCCAAATCTAAATGGTGTAGTACTAGAAGATGTTTTTGAAGATCAAAATATTGATCAAGAGGTTGATTTCATTTAAGAAGAAATTCTTGAATCGGTACAGACAAATGAATGTGAGTCATCCATGTATATATTTGATGAGAGTGAAGAAAACAATATCTCGCAAGATAATGTTGTGAAAATAAGAGCACAAGCAAATAAACTCAAAATAAAGGACAATTTGGAAAAGGGAAAAGAGAAAAGAGAGAAAATGAAGATAAATAAAAATATAAGATAAGACCAAGTGGAACAGAGTCCAATAAGAAACAAATGGTTGCAATTCAATCTAAGAATCCTCCATAGATTACATATAATGTAATATATGATCTGTCAAAATTAAGGATTACTTTACCATTTATGGAATTTGTAAAAATTCCACAGCAGAGGAAAAATATCCTTAAAATTTTAGACGAGCCCAGTCATAGAATGGAAGTTGTTGCATCAAGTTCAAAGATAAAAAAAAAAAAATCAACAGACATACCAAAAGGTAAAATCCCACCTTTTTATACCATGATCGAGAATCATGATGTTGTCCTTCATAATTGCATGATAACTACATGAGCTACAAATAATATCATGTCATTATCAATAGTGATGTAATCATTGGGAATGGGTTGTACCAAGTACTATGAAACTGGGAAGAGTATTTATGCCATTGACTCAAGAAGAGTCCCGACATATGGAGAAATTAAATATTTTTATGCTTGGATAATTGTTGTCCCACATATCACAAATATATCCACAATTACAATAGTTGATCTTCCTATGTCTTATGGAGTGGTCTTGGTAGAGATTGGTCTACATTAATTCGAGGGTACATCATGAATGATCAGATTTTCCTGATGTTACCTAATAAAGATGAAAAAATCTTGAGGGTCCCACATGAACCAAGAAAAACAATCTCTTTTAAGAAAAAAAACAATGAATTGATGCAAGGTTAAGCCGATGCCAATATAGCAAATTATGTTGTGTTGGACCCAGAACAACTAGATATTCCCAAACAAAATAATAAAGTTCTTTTAAAGGATTTCGGAGAATGTATTTTGATGGTTGTAACGAACCCAAATGTTACAAACCCAAGCGAAGCAAAAAGTGCAAGATTTTTTTTTTTGTTTTTAGGAAAGAAGGCGATGGTGACAACAATTTAACCACACAACTGGACAATGAACACCATGCCCGTAGAACAGGCAACAAACAACAACGAATATACACACTAGCACATCAAGCAACTGGGCAAAACATGCATAAATCAAAAGAAAGAAACAACTTCCCGCCCAACACACAACACGATGACGTCTACAAGCTAAGGACAACATCCAAAATCCCGACGCAATGGTCATGATGACCAATAACTAGAACCTCTATGGTGCGCAAACCAAATGCATGAAGGCGTTTCAACCCAAGTGCCAACAAAAAGCTTACAACAGAAAACTACACCTACCACAGGAAGCATGGACTCCAGCCAAGACATCATTCACATCTATCCGTCAGGGTGCAGAATGATCATTCCCCTCCTCAGGGCGTGCAATAATCCCCTCGTCAGATACTCTATGCGACGATCCCCCTTTTAAAAAAACAAGCATCATAATCGACCTAATTATTTTTGTTGCGTTAAACACATCACACTTATTGGGAAACATCATCAACACATCATTGACAAGTATACACAAACAATAATAATGCATAATGATTATATGTCAGCAGAAGTCCATGAGCCATGGAATCTAACTGTTAACCAAGTGTAAAAGCGATCATTTGTCAATTTAAGTTTGTTGCGCATGAAGACAAAATTAATACACAATTACTTAATACAACATAATCTACTTGCACGCAAGAAGACTAACCATTTACTAGTCATAAATCAAGTTAACATACGACGCCAGTAAGCTACACTCAAAGATTCATCATTCATCAACATGTATTGGTGCAATAGAACCGATAAACAACAATCATTTTATTCTACCAGAACCAATATAATGTCTCAATCAGTCACCAATGCACTAAATTCATGGCAATCGAGAATAAATACCGAAAACATCTATCAACAACATAATTCAAGTGCAACAATCCACTTATTAACCTTCAAGGTGCGACAATTTCTTCTTGACTACTAGAACCTTTAAGGGTCTTCGATTTTCATGTAGTGCATATTTTTCAACGAGAATGAAAGTTCAGTTTTGATCCAAAACTAAGAATCCATTCCACACACTTAAGACATATTAATTCTAAAATAGAATAAAATTCTAATTTACAATGATTCTAAAATAAAATTTCTAGCAAAATTAAAATTCTAAAACAATTTCAGACAGAAGCAACTAAACTGGGTAACATTCCACCGGATTAAAATTTAGAGTTGTAGCTGTATCGAACAACAAACAAACTACAATAAGGAATCCCAGTGCCAAGTCTAGCTGTACGCACTTGTCAAGTCTAAGAGAGGGAAGCCTAGCACCAAGTGTCAGCGTCTTCAAGGGTTTTGGGACAAGCGTAAGGTGAGACTCGGAATCTACACCAGCTCTTACTGCCCAAGTTGGAAGGAAGAAGTGAAATCACTGGGACCCCGCCTCAGATGGGTAGAGTGTAGAGATAAACAAGAATGCCGAGATGATTGTGGGAATGCTACGTAGGTAGTTTACAAAATGGCAAGGCAGGTTTTTTGTTAAGGACGAACAAATAGTTTGAAAGAATCGCAGATAAGGAATTGTGTGAAGGACGCACGGTAGTAAAAAACACAGAGAAATAATTTTGTAAAGGACACATAGGTGGTCTAAAAATACAGAGAAATAATGGTGTGAAGGATGCATGGGCGTGAGGATAACAAACGTTGAGAACAAGTGTACAACGTAGAGACAACTATTGTCTATCCAACACACAGAGATAATGCGGTTGACCCAAACACCGAGATACAAATATGGTATTTTATCAGTAAAAAAAACATCATTTATGTCTTTTAACGAAAAACAAATCCATGATCTTAAAAATAATTCAAAAACAGGGAGATAACAATGATATCGCAATCTGGAATTTGATATAAAATTTATGTTACACACTATATAAATTCTCCATCCAGAATATTGTTGACCATGATATATAAAAAATTGTTTTTCTCATAACTCTGTCATGAATTTATATAAAACTCTGTCAAGTAAACATAACAACTTTGTCTTCTACACAACACAAGTAATATAAAATATGAACATAAAATTTGTTTCTTACAAAATCTACAGTCACTCATCATATATATTAATTCTCTGTCACCCATTAAAGATAAAAATTGCTATCACTGAAATCACAGTAAACATATCTCTGTCTCATATTAGATATAAAATCACTGTTAATAAATTTGCATTCACTATACTAGGAAAATGCAGAGTAATCAACGATTTTTCTATCCCAATGCAAAGCATAAAATTGTTGTCACAATCTTAAAACGTAGGTATGTCAACACTAAAAAGACTGGCTGGTAATTCACGGTTCAAAAATGCAGGTATGAACTCAATCGTAGACAAAAGGCAGGGATGATCAATCAAGCACAAAATTGAGAAAGGCAGAGGTTATCATTAATAAAGTGTTGTTAAGGTAAATTACATACGAAATTCACAGGCCAGAGGTATAGAAATGCGGAGTAATTTTGCCTTCAAAGTAATAAATGGCAGAATTAGTTGACAGACCAGATGTAAAAAGAAAAAAAACACACAGTAAATTCACTAGGAGATGTATCAAACGCAGACTTAATTTGCCCGAAAATGTATGGAAAATGGAGAGAGATTCAATCGCAAGAAGGCACAAGACAATCAATCAACCAGGACAATCAATAGTGGTATAAAACTGGGAAAACTATCCTTTGTATCATCATCCACACATAAAAATGTAGGGCATTAGAATCTATAGGTCGGTATGCATCGAAGTGACGACCGTCAATTCAACTCCTAGCTAACTACTTAGGTGTGGACTGACGAAATAGGAATGAGGACAAAGTAAAAAAGAACAACTCTTCACAACATATCAATAAAACCAATAGGATGGTCGCAACATTCAGGGATCGAATGCCAATGGAATGAATTCAAGAAACAAGCTTAAGGCTATGGGGAATTTAAGTTCTCAATTAAAATGCTAAGTCAAACAAATTCTTTACATATTTAAAAGTAAAGAATGAAATTGTAAAGTCAATAATAATCTACTATGCAGAATAAAGGACATGTGTACCATAGCCCAAGTCACCCACTCTGAGTCATTGTCTCGCGCGCTCCGTGAAGCTTCTGCTTGTCGATCGATGAGACTTCACCAGTACCTCCCAACCAACTCTAGGGGTACTCTTCTTCCCCCTTATCCCCCCAAGACACAAAGGGGACATGCACACTAAACCAAAGAACAACTAATCCCAGCTCGCCTCGCAAGGCCAAGATACCACTCCTCACCAAGCTGGGTATCCCAACTCCCACAGGCTAAGTCAGTCAAGTCTAAAATTCTATAGCATAATGTTATACATAACAGAGGAGATCCATCCTTCTCCTCCTCCCTCCTTTATATAGAATTTCTAAGTCAATTGTTTCCCAAATTCCCATTTAATTTATTGTTCAGTAATTTAATTCAAAAAAATCCTCCCCATACATGTGTCACCCATCCCCTTCATTGCACTAGAAATTAATTTCATTAATTATTTAATTACTCCTATTTCCCTGACCCACCTAAAAGCATTCCTAGAATCGCTCCTAGGTGTCCCCATATTCCCTTACACAATTTATTGACTTTCCCCTTACTAATTTACTAGTTGAGTTCAATTTAGAAAGTTCTTAAAGGCAAAATTCCTTGCTAAGTTGGTCATTCTGATTTTTCCTTATGTTTCCCCCTTTTTCCCTTAGTTTCCTAATTCTTTTAAATTCCCCTTTTTCCCTTTTAATATAAACTCAAATTAGTAAGTGTAGAAAATTATCTTTTTCCCCTTTTTCTTTTTAATTAATAAATTTTAATTAGCATGTGTAACAAAACAATCATTTCCCTTCTAAAATTTTAAATCCCTCAATAATTTGATTTTAATAATTTAATCAAGTTTCTTACCCCCTTTTCGTCACATGTTTAATGATTATTATTATTATTATTATTATTTACCACAAGTATTACTTTAGACCTAGATTTTAATTTTCGAGGCTAGACGACATTTTATTAGGGAAATTTTTTTTCAATCTTTCTTATCACGTTATTCATTCTAAGGCCATCTAGGTTTGTTCTCTTATTAGTTAACAATGTGACATGCCCTTCAAGATGCACCAGGTGCTCCAAGGGTGCCACTCACCTCATTTTGTTTCCTTTGCACAACATGCCCTTCAGGACGCACTACGTGCTCCAAGGGTGCCACTCACCTCCTTCCATTTTCTTATGCGATGTGCCTTTCAGGACACACTACATACTCCAAGGGTGCCACTCACCTCTTTCCATTTTCTTGCATGACGTGACCTTTAGAACGCACTACGTGCTCCAAGGGTGCCACTCGCCTCTTGACTAACTTGGTAGAAATCAAAAACCTCTGGAGTCAATACTCCACCAGGTGATCTTGTGGGAGACTAAGGGCTTCTAAGGAATAATGCACTTGCCTTATTGTGTGCCTATTAGAATCATCGCGAGTTACTATTGCAGTCTTCCCTCATGGCATCGTGGGTCTTCTCAAACTAGGTAATCATTAACCTATAGTTCGATCCATAGTAGGAGTGCTAGTAGGTTGTGGCAGAACTGTTATCCACACCTCTCCCTCAATGTCTCTAGTTGTCGTGCATGACCCCTCTACTCCACATGTGAGTGTAGTCAGAAATCTATTGTCAGCCTGCATCATCAACGAAACATGTCAGAAATAAAATCCATAATCATAACATCTAATCAGATGCACATAATTCATATATATACAACAGTCAAACTTCAATAGTCCACTCCCTGAATCAATCCAGAGTCCAAGGGTTTCATCAATGCCTCTACATCCTCGAGGTCCAAAATCCTACACATTCAGGAGAACCGAGTCAATAGCACTTGTCTATATCAATACAGCAAAATAACATGTCATCTTATCCATAATGCCTCATAATCATAATCAAATACCCAATAGTATAATAAGTCGGATCACTTGCAAGCAAGTGTCCTCAAAGAATAAGTTTTCTCAGTGAGAGAAAGAGCAGGATGTTACATACAACCCCTTTTGGTATAAACTTCATCCCGAAGTTTCATAGTATATAAGTGCCGAAATAATGTGTATCAAAGTATCATAAGTCTATCTATCCAACAAAAATGGAAACTTTCGCCGCATATCATATGCGTCCTCTGAGGTCGTTGAGTGCGGACTATAGTTGTCCCATTGGACCATGACCTAATCTACTACTCGATGTCATAGTTATCGAATGCAATGATCCATGATGTGGATTGGCTCAGCCATGAGAGCACTCTCATCCGACACCCACAAGGTTCTCAAGTCAAAACATGTGTAGGATCACTAATCATAATGTCTCAAGTAGAGACATGAAAGACATCGTGCATACGCCTCAAGAATCAAGCAAGGCTAGTCATTAGGCCATAAGCCTCTCCTTTCCACACTCTCATAGGTTACCATGAACCTAGGAGATAGTTTACCTCATTTTCCCAACTTGATCGAGCTCTTATCTAGTTTTAGTTGCAAGAATACTCAATTGCCACATCGTAACTACGGTCGACATGATGCACATCGACATAACTCTTCTATTGATCCTGTGCTTCCTTGATCCTTTGTCTTTAGTTTTCATTTAATATTCCATTTCTTGTACTTCTTTCGGTCCCACCAGGACCCTATCATCAAGCTGATCCTAGCTCAAAGGCGTTCAATATGGTCACTCGTAAAGAAAATCTAAAGGCTCCATATTAATGGTGCTTTGGTAACTGTTGTTATAAGCAAATTCTACCGGTAATAAGAATTCTTCCAAATGCTTTTGTTGATCCATCACGTACATGCGTAAAATGTCTTCCAAGACTTGGTTTGTTCATTTGGTCTGCCTATTTGTCTCTGGGTGATACGCAGTACTAAATTTAATTTGGGTTCCCAAGGCCTCTTGGAAACTAGTCCAAAATCATCCAGTAAACATCGATCCTCTATCGGATATAATCCTCTTAGTCATGCCATGTAGCCTCAAAATCTCATTGATGAAAACTCTATCTATGTTCGATGTTTGATACGTCATACGCACAGGAATAAAATGAGCACTCTTCGTCAGAGTGTCGACTACCACAAAAATCCAGTCATGTCTCCTTTTCGTCAATGGCAATCCAACAATGAAATCCATCAAAATAACCTCCCATTTCGATTCCGAAATAGTGTGTGGCTGTAGTAATACTGTTGGATGTCTATGTTCAACCTTTACCTCCTGACATTCTATACATTTGGCCACACAGTTGACTATGTTTGCCTTCATTCCTTTTCAGAAGAATAGGGGTTTAAGGTATGCCCTCATCTTCGTGACTCCCAGGTGAGCCATGTACACTGCTCTGTGAGCCTAGTTTAGGATCAAACTCCTCAACTCGTCGTTCAGTGGTACGTAAATTCAATTTTTAAATCTCAGTAGTCCATCGTCATCCAACGTAAATACTTCAAATCTTGGTACCATTATTGTGTTTTGTCCGATAAAATCCTTGACCTCTTTTTACCAGTCATCGTCGCACTGTAAAGATATAATATTTTCACGTAGATTCATATGAAGAGGCAACACCGAAAATATGCATGGTCTCTGACTCAATGCATCTACCACTCAGTTCATTGTTCCCTTTATGTAAGTAATATCAAAATCATACTCGCTAAGCAATTCTGACCAACGTCATTATCGTACGTTCAGGTCGCTTTTTGTAAAGATGTGTTGTAGTCCACACTAGTCCACCTGTAGTTCAAATTTTCATCCAACAAGGTAGTTTCTCCAAACCTTCAAGGCATATACAATGGCTATCGACTCCAAATTGTGCATCGCATAGTTCTCCTCATGCCTTCTCAATTTCCTCGATGTGTAAGTGATCACTCGATCATCTTGCATCAAGATTTTGCCTAAGCCTTCCTTGGATGCATCAGGGCATACCAATAATTTTGCATCCATGTCAAGGACTTTTAGTAGCAGTGTTGTTGTCAACAACTCCTTGAGCCTCTGAAATTCCTCTGCGCAATTGTAAGTCCCAACAAACTTATTTTTCTTCTTCTGCAATTTCGTGATCGGATCTGTTATCTTCAAAAATCCCTCGACAAACCCTCGATAGTATCCTGCTAAACCCATGAAGCTATGCACTTCTTAGAAATTTATCGACGTAGGTCATTCCATAATATCCTCGACCTTTGTTGTATCCACGATGATACCTTCATCAGAAATGACATGCCCTATGTAGTGAATCTTCAATTGGTAAAACAAATGTTTGGACAATTTCCCATACAATTGTTTCTCTCGTAGACACTGTAGTACCGAGCGCAAGTGCTCGCCATGATCCTCCATCATCCGAGAGTGAATCAAAATATCATCAATGAATACTTGGAAGAACTTGTCCAAGTACTCACGGAACACCCTGTTCATCAAACTCATAAATACCCCGGGGGCATTTGTTAGTCCAATGATAAAACAATAAACTCGTAATGTCCAGATCTCATCTTAAAGGTGGTCTTAGGGATGTCATCCTCCTTGATATGCATCTAGTGATACCTGGATCACAAGTTGATCTTTTAAAACACCAACGTGCCTTTCATCTGATCAAATGGATCATCCATCCTTGGCAACGGATACTGATTCTTGATCGTTGCCTTGTTCAATTGACGATAGTCAATGCAGAGTCTCCACGACCCATCCTTATTTCGTATGAAGATTATAAGCGCACCCCACAACGACACACTTGGATGTATAAGTCCCAGGTCTAGCAACTCCTTTAATTGCATTCTCAACTCCTTTAACTCCAGGGTCGACATTCAATAAGGTATTCTTGTTATCCATTTAATCCTTGATTTTAGGTCTATGGTAAATTCCAATTCCCTCTTCGGTGGCATCCCAGGTAACTCCTCCAAGAATACGTCCACAACTCTCTCACCATAGGAAGGTGTTCTAGACCTTTTTCTACTCCTGTCTCATTTAATGCAAGGATCGCATAAAGCTTACATCCCTTGCACATGCTCTTCCATAACTGCAGGGAAGAGATGAACCTCAGGGAACTCCCTGCTTCCGACCTACAATCACACATCTCTGTCCCTCAACAATGACCAAGCTCAACCATTATTTCTTACAGTTGAGTATCACCTCAAGCGATTCCAACCATTCCATACTGATCACGTCGTCATAAGATCCTAAGATTGTGACGTACCAGTTGGCCCTGGTGACAAACTCTCCTAGGTTAAGGATACAACATGTAACCTTTCCTCCAACCTTTCGTTTAGATCTCGAAGCCATCTCTACAAATCTAACCTCATCCTATTCGACTTCCTTTACCTTAATCCTTTTTTGCACTGCAGCAGAAATGAAACTCTCGGTAGAACTGGGATCTATCAAAATACTAAGGGTCTAGTTAACGACGGTACCTAACGTCTCGAGAAAAATCAACTGGAGCTCTACTTGGAGGTTATTCACCACTGCATGAATCCGATGTGCCTTGCCCAAATATCCCACGGTAGTGGGTCCGACTAATTCAGATGCTCTAGTCCTCTCCACTGGGCAGTCGTGATGGAAATGTGGCTCCCCACATTCCAACAAACTTTCTTCGGTCCAGTATTCCTGGTACACGAAGTAGAAACTGATTCCTAACACTAAGGTCAAACACAAACTTGTTGACCTTAATTTATTTGTAATTTGGTGTGGAGCATACTAAACAACTCAAAAAATGGGCCTCGTACTCAGGCACCGTACGATCACCCTGTCGCAAGCCATTGAACTTGTTGAGCTAACGCTCAATGAATTCCTCTGATAGAAGCCACTCTAAGAACCGTTCCTCGAACAGTTCCATGAAACGTCTTCGACAACCATGTTCAATTGCGGTAGGAGCATCTTCCACCATAGAAGAGCTCTCCCCTTTAGCTAAAAGACCACCATGCGGACCTTCATGTTGTAGGTTGTAATCGTGAATCATGAAGCACAACACCTTTCTCTAAAACCATGCCCCGATGACACAACTGTATGTGACACATGTGGACTCAAGAACTCAACTCTCTCAAGTTATCTGTGGATGCAAACGATACTAGATAGGGCACACTGTGGACCTCAGGGGTGCAGGTACCCAAGCCTCATCTCAGTACTGATAGTGAATCAAGGCCCCTTGAAATTACCTAGAAGGGCCTTGTCAGACCATCATCATCTCGTACAACAAGTGAATCCATCCCAAGGACTTGTTCTTCCTCTTGGGGGTTCAACTCCGAGTGTGTGAGAATTTCTGGAGGCATCGCCCCTTCTTCCATGACACCACATTGCAAACCTCTAAGGCATCCTCTAATATGATCACCACATGGAAATTCTAAGGTTTTTAATTAATGCAAGGGTTAATACTCAAGGGTTTACTACAGTGGAAATCTTGGTGATCCACAGTCACAGGGTTGAACCCGCTCTGATACCATATGTAAGAAACCCAAACGTTACGACTCCAAGCGAAGCGAAAAGTGAAAGAATTTTATTTTTATTTTTAGACAAGAAGGGAATGACGACAACAATTGAACCACACAACTGGACGGGGAGCACCATGCCCACATAACAGGCAACAGACAACAACAACTCTACACACTAGCACATCGAGCAACCAGGTGAAACATGCATAAATCAAAAGAAAGAAACGACTTCCCTCCCAACACACAACACGAGGATGCCTACAAGCTAAGGACAACATCCACAATCTGGACCCAATGGTATTGATGACCAGTAACTATAACCTCTACGGCACACAAACCAAAGGCATGAAGGCATTGCAACCCAAGCGCCAACAAAAAGATTACAACGGACAACTACACCTATGATGGGAAGCACAGACTCCAGCTAGGACATCATTTTCATCTATCAGTCAGGGCGCACAATGATAATTCCCCTCCTCAAGGCATGCAATGATCCCCTTGTCAGATACCCTATGCGACAACCCCCCCTTTTAAAACAACAAGCATCATAATTGACCTAATTATTTTTGTTGCGTTAAACACATCACACTTGTTGGGCAACATCATCAACGCATCATTCACAAGTATAAACAAACAATGATAATGCATAATGATTATATGTAAGCAGAACTCCATGAGCCATGGAGTCTAACCGTTAACCAAGTGTAAAAGAAATCATCCGTCAAGTTAAGTTTGTTGTGCAAGAAGACAAAATTACTAAACAATTATTTAATACAACATAATCTACTTGCACACAAGAAGACTAACCATTTACTAGTCATAAATCAAGTTAACATACAATGCCAGTAAGCTACACTCAAACATTCATCATTCATCAACATGTATTGGTGCAATAGAACCAATAAAAAACAATCATTGTATTCTACCAGGCACAACCAATATAATGGCTCAACCAGTCACCAACGTGCTAAATTCATGGCGATCGAGAATAAATACTGAAAACATCTATCAACGACATAATTCAAGTGCAACAATCCCCTTATTAACCTTCAAGGCGCGACAATTTCTTCTTAACTACTAGAACCTTTAAGGGTCTTTGATTTTCATGCAGTGCATCTTTTTCAACGAGAATGAAAGTTCACATTTGATCCAAAACTAAGAATCCATTCCATAGACTTTAGACATAATTAATTATAAAATTGAATAAAATTCTAATTTACAATGATTCTAAAATAAAATTTCTCGCAAAATTAAAATTCTAAAACAATTTCAGAGAGAAGAAACTAAACCAGGTAACATTCCACCAGATTAAAATTTCTAGTTGTAGTTGTATCGAACAACAAACGAACTGCAATAAGGAATCCCAACGCCAAGTCTAACTGTACAAACTCTTCAAGTCTAAGAGAGGGAAGCCTTGCGCCAAGTGTCAGCATCTTCAAGGGTTGTGGGATAGGTGTAAGGCAAGACTTGGAATCTGCGCTAACGCTTATTGGCCAAGCTCGAAGGATGAAGTGAAATCGCTAGGACCTCGCCTCAGATGGGAAGAGCGCAGAGATAAACAAGAACACTGAGATGATTGTGGGAAGGTCATGGAGGTAATTTACAAAATGGAAAGGCGGGTTTTGTGTGAAGGACGCACATATAGTTTGAAAGAATCGCAGAGAAGGAATTGTCTGAAGGATGCACAATAGTAGAAAACGTAGAGAAATAATTGTGTAAAGGACACAGGTAGTCTAAAAATGCAGAGAAATAATGGTGCAAAGGATGCACAGGCATGAGGATAACAAATGTTGAGCACAAGTGTAAAACGCAGAGACAACTGTTGTCTATCCATCATGCAGAGATAATGCAGTTGACCCAAACACCGAGATAAAAATATGGCATTTTCTCAGTAAAAAAAAACATCATTTCTATCTATTAATGAAAAACGAATTTGTGATGTTAAAAAGCATTCAAAAAGAGGGAGATAAAAATGATATCATTGTCCGAAATTTGATATAATTTTTTTTTTACAAACTATATACATTCTCCATCCAGAATATTGCTAACCACGATATATAAAAATTTGTTGTTCTCATAGCTCTTTCACGCATTTATATAAAACACTATCAAGTAAACATAACAACGTTGTCTTCTACACAACAAAATTAATATAAAATATGAACATAAAATTTGTTGGTTACAAAATCTACTGTCACGCATCATATATATTAATTCTCTGTCACCCATTAAAGAAACAAATCGCTATCATTGGAATCGCAGTAAACATATATCTGTCTCATATTAGATATAAAATCATTGTTAATAAATTTACACTCACTATACTAGGAAAATGCAGAGTAATCGACGATTTTTCTATCCCAACACAGAGCATAAAATCATTGTCACAATTTTAAAACGCAGGTATGTCAACACTGAAAGGATTGGCTTGTAATTCATGGTTCAAAAACACAGGTATGAACTTAATCGCAGACAAAAGGCAGGGATGATCAATCAAGCACAGAAATTGAGAAAGGCAGAAGTTATCATTTATAAAGCATTGTTAAGGTAAATCGCATAGGAAATTTGCAGGCCAGAGGTATAAAAATGCAGAGTAATTTCACCTTCAAAGTAATAAATGGTAGAGTTACTTGGCAGACCAGATGTAAAAAGAAAAAAACCACACAGTAAATTCACCAAGAGATGTATCAAACACAGACTTAATTTGCCTAGAATTATATGGAAAACATAGAGATATTCAATTGCAAGAAGGTGCAAGACAATCAATCAACCAGGACAACCAACAGGGGTAGACAGTTGGGTAAACTATCCTTCACATCATCATCCACACACAAAAAAGTAGGGCATTAGAATCTATAGGTCGCTATGCATCGAAGTGATGGTCATCGATTTGGCTCCTGGACGACTGCTGAGGCGTGGACTGACGAACTAGGGATGAAGATGAAATAAAAAAGCATAAATCTTCACAAAAAATCAATAAAACCAATAGGATAGTCGCAACATTCAAGGATCGAATGCCAAGGGAATCAAGTCAAGAAGTGAGCTTAAGGCTATGGAGAATTTAAGTTCTCAATTAAAATGCTAAGTCAAACACCTTCTTTACATAGTTAAAAATACAGAATGAAAGTGTAAGGTCAATAATAATCTACTATGCAGAATAAAGGACATGCGTAACGTAGCCCAATTCGCCCACTCCGAGTCGTTTTCTCGCACTCTCCATGCATCTCCCACTTGTCAACCGATGAGACTTCACTCGTACCTCCCAGCCAATGCTAGGGGTAATCTTCTTCCCCCTTAGCCCCCCAAGCTGCAAAGGGGCCACACACACTAAACCAGAGAATAGCTAGCTCCCAGCTCACCTCACAAGGTGGAGCTACCACTCTTCACCGAGCTAGGTATCCCAACTCCCATAAGCTAAGTCAGTCAAGTCTAAAATTCAGCAGCGTAACATTACACTAATAGAGGATATCCATCCTTCTCCTCCTCCCTCCTTTATATAGAATTTCTAGGTCACTTCTTTCGCAAATTCCCATTTAATTTATTGTTCAGTAATTTAATTCAGAAAAATCCTCCCTGTACATGTGTCACCCATCCCCTTAGTTGCACCAGAAATTAATTTCATTAATTATTTAATTTCTCCTATTTCCCTGACCTACCTAAAATCATTCCTAGAATCGTTGCTAGGTGTCCCCATATTTCGTTACATAATTTAATGTCTTTATCCCTTACTAATTTACTAGTTGAGCTCAATTTAGAAAGTTCTTAAATGCAAGATTCCTTGCTAAGTTGGTCATTATGCTTTTTCCTTATGTTTCCCTTTTTCTTTATGTTTCCCCCTTTTACCCTTAGTTTCCTAATTCTTTTAAATTCCCCCTTTTTCCTTTTTATGTAAACTCAAATTAGTAAGTGTAGAAAATTATCTTTTTCACCTTTTTCTTTTTAATTAATAAATTTTAATTAGCATGTGTAACAAAACAATCATTTCCCTTCTAAAATTTTAAATCCCTCAATAATTTGATTTTAATAATTTAATCAAGTTTCTTACCCCCTTTTCATCACATGTTTAATGATTATTATTATTATTATTATTATTATTATTTATCACAAGTATTACTTTATACCTAGATTTTAATTTTCGAGGTTGGGTGACATTTCATTAGGGAAATTGTTTTTAAATCTTTCTTATCACGTTATTCATTCTAAGGACATCTAGGTTTATTCTCTTATTAGTTAACAATGTGATGTGACATTCAAGACGCACTAGGTGTTCCAAGGGTGCCACTCGCCTCATTTTGTTTCCCTTGCACGACGTGCCCTTTAGGACACCCTACATTCCCCAAGGGTGTCACTCACCTCCTTCTGTTTTCTTCCCTGACGTGCCCTTCATAACGCACTACGTGCTGCAAGGGTGCCACTCGCCTCTTTCCATTTTCTTGCGCAACGTGCCCTTCAGGACGCGCTACATTCTCCAAGGGTGCCACTTGCCTCTTGGCTAACTTGGCAAACATAAAAAACCCCTGGAGTCAATACTCCGCCAGGTTATCTTGTGGGAGACTAATGGCGTCTAAGGAATAAGGCCCCTTCCTTATTGTGCACCCCTTAGAATCATTGTGAGCGACTGTTGCAGTCTTCCCTCGCGACATCGTGGGTCTTCTCAAACTAGATAATCATTAACCTACAGTTCTAGCCATGGAGGGAGTGACAGTAGGTTGTGGCAGGGCTTCTGTCCACACCTCTCCTTCAATGTCTATGGTTTTCATGCGTGACCCCTCTACTCCACATGTGAGTCTGGTAGGAAAGATATCGTCAACCTGCATCATCAACAAATCATGTCAGAAATAAAATCCATAATCATAACATCTAATTAGATGCACATAATTCATATATATACAACAGTCAAACCCCAATAATACACTCCCTAACTTGATCCAGAGTCCAAGGGTTTCATCGATGCCTCTGCATCCTCGAGGTCCAAAATACTGCACACTCAAGAGACCTGAGTCAATAGCACCTGTCTATATCAATACAAAAAAATAACATGTCATCTTATCCATAATGCCTCATAATCATAATCAAATGCCCAATAGTATAATAAGTTGGATCACTTGCAAGCAAGTGTCCTCAAAGAATAAGTTCGCTCAGTGCGGGCAAGAGCGGGATGTTACAATGGTGCATGTTCCAATTTAGGGAGTGGTGTTGGAATTGTGCTCAAATAACTTGATTCAATAATACACCCTAATGCCATCATATTGGAATTTCCTTATACGAATAACGAAGAAGAATATGAGGCATTGATCCAAAGCATGATTTTGGCATTGGAAATGAACATTGAAAATTTTATTATAACTAGTGACTCTAAACTAGTTATAAATCATAGTACTAAAAAGTATAAGATAAAACCGAAATACTAAAATTGTATGCAAAAAGAGTAAATGAACTAATGGATTCATTTAATAGAAATTTTATCCCTAGAGAAAGGAATCAGAAAGGAAACTCTTTAGCACTTACTACATCATTATTTAATCTAGATGCTCTTCAAAACAATAATACTTTTCAAGTGAAAAGAATATTTAGGCCCTTAGTTCTTGACAACCCAGAATATCTTCAAGTATTTGAAAATGATGAACAATTGAATGATTTTATTGCCAGTGCAGGTGAACCTGAAGAAACCATTCCATTGATTTCAGAACGTTGTGTCAAATCTGAGTCTCTTTTCATAGGAGACGATAAATACCAAAGATTTGAAAGAAGAAGAATATACATGAAAGATACAATGAAATCAAAATATAAACATCAGAATTGAAATTTCTCCAAAATATGTGAATGTTGGGACTAATTTCACACCAAAAGAAGTTGATCAATATACTTCTTTGTTTAAAGAATATTTTGATTTTTTTGCATGGAGATATGATGATCTCAAAGCTTATGATAGATCAATATTACAGCATATCATACCACTAAAAGAAGGGACCAATCCATTTAAATAGAATTTGAGAATAATAAACCCCAAATTGAGTACCTCGGTTAAAATAAAGCTTTAAAAACTGAGAAAAGTTGGAATAATTTTCCCAATTAGACATTTGCAGTGGCTCTCCATTCCATTAATTGTAAGGAAGAAAAGTGGGGATATTTTCTTATGTGTTGACTTTTTAGATTTAAATAAAGCAAGTATAAAAGATAATTATCATTTTTCAAACATAGAAATGTTACTCCAACAAGTCACTAGCTCAACTCTCATGTCCATGTTATATGGTTTCTTAGGATATAATCAGTTCCTTTTGTAGAAGAAGATAGGTTGAAAATTATTTTCATCAAACCATGGGAGACATACGCATATGTTTGCATGCCATTTGGTTTGAAAACTTTTGGAGTAACCTTTTAGAGGACTATGTATCATACTTTCAAAGATATAATCAGTAAATTCATGGATGATTACCAACATAATCTCACTGTCTATTCAAAGATAAGGGAAAAGCATATCGATAATCTAAGAGAAGTTTTTGAAACATGTAGATTATTTGGAATTTCTCTAAATCCCATGAAGTGATTATTTGCATTCTCTAAAGGAAAATTATTAGGACACATAGTCAATAAGGAAGAAATATGTATCGATGATCAAAGAGTAAGGGCTATTAATGAATTAAATCCACCAACATCAAAGAAAGGAGTTTAATCATTCTTTGGAAGAAAAAAAATTGTGAGAAGATTTGTTCCATACTATGCAACAATTGTCAAACCAATAAATTTGTTGCTGAAAATGGACCAAATATTTTAATAGACTCAAGATATTCAAATAGATTTAAATAATATCAAACATGCAATTACAATTTCCCCGATGTTGATAAGCCTAGATTTTAACAAAGACTTTATTATATACTCACTTTCCTCAAAAGAGACTATTTCTTGAATTTTAACACAGAGAAGTCATAAATGAGAAGAACTCTCAATAATCTTCATGAGTAAAACCTTACATGATTATGAGTTGAAATATTCATATATAGAGAAGCAAGCACTTTCCTTAGTAAAGGCAGTGGCCCATTTTAGAACTTACATTTTATCTTCCCATGTCATAGAATATCTTTCTTCTTCTCCAGTTAAAATGCTTCTCAATCAACAATTGAGAGAAGGTAAATGGGAAAATTGGTTAGTGAAAATTGAAGAGTGTCATATTGAAATCAAACCATTAAAAGAAATAAAAGGACAAGGTCTATGTAAACTCATTACAGGAAATGATTCATTAAATGGGGTCATATCAATTTCAGTAGGATCGTCTACATCAACTGATGAGTGGTATAAGGATATTGTTTTCTATTTGAAATCTGTCCAGTTTCCAAATAGATGAGTGCCAAAGAAAGAATAACATTGAAAATGAAATGAAATCAATATGTATTAGTTGTGGAAATTTTGTTCCAAAGGAATTTTGATGGAATATTGTTGAGATGTGTGGATGAAAAAAGAGCTTACAATTTATTGGATGAATTTCATGAAGGATTATATGGTGAACACTTTGCACCCACAACTACTGAACATAGAATAATGAAAGTTGGTTATTATTGGCCGACAATTTTTAAATATTCATATGAAATGATAAGAAGATGCATTTATTGTTAGAAATTTTCAAGAAAAATGAAGAAGGCTGCAATGCCTTTGCAACCTATATCAATGGAACAACCATTTTCACAATGGGGACTTGATGTAATCGGTCCAATTAATCCAAAATCAAGCAAAGGTCATTTATATATTCTCAAAGCTATAAATTGTTTTACAAAATGGAAAGAGGCAATAGCATTGAAAAAAATGACTCAGAATAACTCATAAAATTCCTTAAAGACAATATTTTATCAATATTCAGAGTTCTAGAAGTTTTTATCATAGATAATGGATCAATATTCATTGGATAAAAAATAACCAAATTTTGTGGATAATTTGGTATCATAATGAGGCACTCATACAAACTATTATCCTCAAGAAAATGGTTTGGCTAAATCTACTAACAAAATGCTGATTCAAATTATTAAAAAGATAATTGATCTAAATCAAAATAATTGGCATTTGAAATTGACAATTGCATTATGGGCAAGTTCATTGACACCACTAGATAGCACTGGGATATCTCCATATGTGTTGGTTTATGGAAAATAAGCAGGAATGTCAATTAGTCTTGAAATAAACACTTTGAAAAATGTTGTAAATATTGAAGATATTGAAGAAGCCTCTCCACTACACAAAATGTACAATTGTCTTATCAAATTGGAGGAACAAAGAGTCAAAGCATTAAATAAAATGGATCAAAGGCAACAGATTGTGAATAAATACTTTGACCTAGGAGAAGCAAAGAAATATTTTCAAAAAGGGGAATTAGTATAACTGTGGAACAAAGCAAAAGAGAGGCCTTCTTTGCATATGAAGTTTGAAACACCGTGGAGTATACCTTATGTCATTGAAAAACTTGTTGGCTTTAATTCTTATCTACTCAAAGACATGAATGGGACAGTACAAATGTTGTCAGTCAATGGCCAACATCTCAAGAGTTTCTATGCATGATTAGATTTCTTGTCATATGTGCATAGTTTATTTTGATTTTTTGTGTACGTTCTCATTTAATTTCTAACTCCATGCCCAATCAGTGAGATTATGGATTCTTAGTAACCTGGAGGGGGTTTCTATCCCACGGTTGGAACTAGTTGTTGACCTTATTTTTGTCTAAGTCTTATACTTTTTATCTCCTATATATTCCATACTTAGAAAAACTTCAAACTATGGAAGATAACTCCACCAATACTTAACCACTTTTCATATGTTCCTCAGAATGAAGGGATGATGGGGATGCAAATTATTTTCAATTTATAGTCGTAAGTATTTATTTTTTTAATTTCATACTTAGTCATATTTAAAGAACTACATAAGAGTACTTTAAACATATCTTTAAAAGTTCATTTCTTTTTATTCTCTCGTCCATTGCCTCATACTTAGTTTTATTTCGCAACCGCGGAAGCAAGACTCCTTTATTCATGTCTAAAAGTATTTATTTCTCCATCCACCCAATATTCAATACTTATTCTCATTTCAAAACAATTTTAAAACTGTGGAAGAAGGACTCCTTTATATATAATTCTTGATACACATCTTTCTTCGCTCCACCGAAGCTCTTTCCTGTGTCACAATAACCAAGAAAGAATTTAATTCATGAATTATGTGAATTCAATATTTGAAGGACCGTTATTAAATGGTATTTTCCTCTAAACTAACCTCTTAATTTAAAAATTAAATTCTCCTAAATATTCTCCTGAAACAAAATCCTCAGTGTCAATACTAAAAAACAAGGATTATTTTGTAATTTAAAAATCATTGTGCATGCGTTGATGAGAAAGTTTTAAGAAGAGATGGTGAGAATAAGGGAGATATTTTATGGTGACACATTGAATACCTTTGCATGAGAAGACCCACAGAACCATCGATCAAAAATTTAAAGTTCTTATGCTTCATTACCATTGGAAGAAAGGAATGCTAATAACATCTCGACATCTAGGATAGTCTGAGTAGGGTGTGTTCCAGAGGTTTTCAACACCAAAGATCTGGTGATATGGTGCAGTGATAATTTTTAAAATGATAAAGGAATTATTAAAATGAATGAATTCTCACCAATCTCTCTCGCACCGCCAACTTTTAGTGAGATGCTTAAATTATCAAAGCCGACAATAATATTCAAGGTTTAAGAAGCTAAAAATTTCATTAAAGATAACGATGGTGGTAGGGAGATGTTACCACAATGTCTTGATGACCCAATGTCAATGCCAAAATATTTATCAAGAATACAAGTCAATCAAATAAAGAAACCTCATAAATAAATGGTTTGGTGTTTTACTAGAATACTTGGATTGGAGTCTACTTCTACTATTCCCCGGATGGCCTTTTATATTATATATTACTTTGTTAAAGGTAAAAAAAATTAATGGTTGAGAATTATATCTACAGAAATATCGTCTCAACTGTCAAATTTTTAAAAAGATAGGAAATTCTACATGTCTAGGTATTTGGTCTTTGCAATTGTCAACTGTCATGAATTTCAAGGGATGCATTTATTGAAACAAGTTGATCTCAAAATAGACCAGTTTTACACATGGTATCCTTCTCTCTAGAAACAAAAAGCAATGCATCATTTATATGAACTCTATAATCCATTTTTATCTTCATTTAAAAGGCTCATGTTTGGAAAGAAAACTACAATATTTTCATTGGAAGTGGCTTCATTCTTAGACCAAACATGAACATTTGAATTTAATGAAAAATACAATATAATCATAATTTATTGTTCCCAGGAACCCCCAATTTATCTCTCGTTCTATGTATCAGACAAGATGTTCATAATAGAAGTCTATATGTAGTACAAATTTTGGGAAAATTTCTATTGTCAAATAAATAAAAAGTGATCCATTCAACTGCCATGGAAATTTGGTGAAATCACGGTAAAAAAAGCTTCAAAAATTGATGATTTCAGGACTCAATTTGATAAATACAGTTTAAAATTGGCATATTTGGTGAAGGGGTTTGACCCATTATAGTATTTCATAAACCACATGATGTATGTTGGTTTTATTGTTTCATATATAAATACCTATATTTTTCAGAGAAAAGGAAATGATAAAAACAATTCTAAAAAAGTACTAGTTAGAGACATCGAAACCATAATAATCATAAATGAATCACACATGCAACATGGGAGAGTTGTAAATGAGAAAAGTACCAAATCTTAGACATCATCTTAGAAAAGAATCACACCAAAATGACATTCTGTTGGCAGCCAACTCATTTTTTTTATTACCATAAAAACGCTGCCTACACCTTTTGTCTTCTAAATGACAAATCTTCGTCGCACTATGCTTCAAGACATTTGTTTCCTTTTTGCGACAATTGCAAATTTGATTTCAATTTGATTTTTCACAACTGAAAGTGTGAAAACACCTCTCTCGTTGTCTGGATTGTCGTCATCTTTTATTGATTTGCTGAAAGACGTTTGATCATTGGTTTATCACCTCACTACAAAAGGTTCTTTCAAACTATATCCATTCACTTTAACTGTCCTCCCTGGTGAAACTAATAAGTTATGAGTTATGCGTGATGTCATTCCTTTTGGTTTTGTATATGACTCAATTCTTATTGCTTCGAACTCTTAACTTATCAATTTCATGTGATCATTTGTTGCAATGTTTTGACACTCCGATTATGCTAAAAGCACATGGACAATACCCTCAATTTGATTTTATATAAAGTGGTGATAGTTTGAAACTTTGCAAAACCGCTTTGATTAATTTATTGGCATTTGGATTATTTGGTTCAAACCCCCAATACATTGTTTAATGAATTTGATATCATGGAACGACCATATAAGTTCGGGATATGTATTGACATGAATGTATTAACGGTGGTATGAATCATTTAAGTGAAATGATCGATCAATGGTTAATGTTGGACGTCGTGTTGATTGAACTGTACACTTGGCATTTGAATATAACGCATGGTGTGTAAGTGGCACGTTAACATGATTATACACCATTTTTCTGGCCGATGAGCATGGTATAAACGATCATGTTTTGATAACGATGTACTCAGTTAATTAATGAAGTGCGTGGCGGTGGTAATCCCACCACCTCCGCACGATTGGAGTTATTTTAGTTCTTGTCAAGCATTCAATCTGTTAAACCCCCGCGTTATCACTCTGTGTATTGTTTCATTCACCTGGAACCCTACCATGTACAGGAACTATGGATCCTGTTGTGAGAGCCGAACCCAACGGGTCTCAAGCATTGTTAACTTTTGATGGTGCGTATGACGACTTAGAAGAGTTTGGATGGATTCCATTTATCAGGAAATTTGATGGTTATGACATCACTGTGTCTCGACAGTTTGCTCTATCGTTTGATGGCTATAGAGCCAAAGTGGGAGATATACAGCTTGAAGTCACAGAGCAATCCCTCAGCTCTGCAACTGGCTTGCCTGTCGAGGGAGAGAAATGGTCCAAAAGCTGTAAGGTTAAGGATGTCCCATGGACATTATTGTTTCAATCTCACACAGTGAATTCATGCGACCGAGGCTTACCTGCGAAGATGTTGAAACCTTGCTGGTACGATCTCTTGATGATTATCAAATAGTTTGTAACTTGTGAAGGCAGGTATGGTTTCGTGTTTCTATTTCACCTACGCTTGTTAATGATTTTTATGGGTTTTGGGCTTAGTATGCCACACTATCTGCACCGAAGTCTGTTCAAAATGGCTAAGAGATATAAGTGTAGCCATGCTGACACTAGTATTTTCCATGTTAGGTTAATTAAGATGATTTTTGTTTATGAACTGGGGTTACGTCGAGATTCCTGGCGTGATTTTCTCAGCCGCAACGGTTTTGAAGGATCGCATCCTCCACAGGTGGATAAACCTATGATTGCCGAAAACAAACCTACCCCTGTGCCTTATGATGTTCTCCTACCCAAACCTAAACCCGACTTACCTCTTGATCCACCTATGGCTATGACAGAGCAGACCGAAGTTGCTAAAGCTACAACCCATAAGACTAGAGCAAAGTCTGGTGTTAATACTAAATGCAAGAAGAACGCTAGGCTGATCTCTCGCATGGCGAGGAACAGACCCAAACCCCCTGTGCAGTTAGAGCCTCTCGCAGTCAGCGAAGACTCAGATTCTGAAGTTGAACGGTTCCTCGTCGAGGAATACCCTTACTCCATGGGTTTGTGTGACAAAACTTCTTGTGATTTCCTTAAAAACTCACCTCCTTACCTGCGTGAAGACCCTGAACTCCCTGGTATTCAACCACCGCGTGAGACCCTTGGGGAATCATCAGAACCCCCTCCTGTTCGGGCTGTTACACCACCTTGTGATCAGTGCGGAATGTGGTTAGAGAGATACTATTTGGATGTCCCAACATTGCAATCCAAAATTCGTGATTTGGAAGACCAAGTAGCAAGGCTCACTGGTCAGAATGCAACGAAGAAATTCAATGACAAGAAACCACAAACTGATGGGACAATCCTGTTCAAAAACTGTGAGTCTGCTACAGCTATTGTCAGTTCAAGATTGACATAGTCTCGGCACCTGTGATGGTATAATTCTTGATCATTTATATGATACCCTGCTCTGTTACATAAGCGTATTTAACTGTATGTAATTTTGGTTTGATGTATTATTTTGTTTAAGATCCGATTGGATTTGATTGTGATTTAATGGACCATCGAATAGATATCATTGTCTATCTTTAGTTCGATGCTTTGATTGAATTGTTATACTTTTAAAATAGAATGTTGTTTGTAATGAAATTTTCTATGGTAGGATCTGAATCAGTTACGAGCAAAATCATTTGAATTAGTTAGCTGTTTGTGTGATTTGAACTAAATCAAGTAATTCTCTGTTGGTGCATAACCGATTATGGCTCATTCGATATTCATTACTGCTTGAATTGGATTCTGTTCAGAATTTTGGTTTCACTTTTATAATTGATTTGGTAAAGATTCGGATGGAGTTATGGATCATGTCGATTTTATCGCACTTGTCTATCAACTCTATGGTTGCAAGAGCTTTTTATATGAATGATGCTACTTCATATTGTGTTTTCAATTGATTGACATCATCCTGCTATAATTAGTTTATACGGTTATGCCTGTAAACTGTTTGAAGTTTCACAAATGAGATCTATGGTGAGATTTTATGGATTCGATTATGCATAAAATTGTTACAGTTTTCTATATTGGCAAAGATTGAACGATATGCTAATCGATAATCATTGTTTGCAAATTCCATACAGTATGAGTTACCATTGATGGCATTCATCAAATATTTTTGTTATGATTCGATTCAGTTTTGTGCTTATTGCAAACAGAGTATTCATGATTCTGTCCCGATTATATTGTATTGAATTTGATTTGATTTACAGAATTACTTTTATTAAATCATTTGATTGTTAAAAGAGGATTGGATATGATTTGATTTGATCTGGTCTTGTTTACTATTATAGACCAGCTACAGAATCAGGCGATTCTGTAGCTGAATCTATAGAGTCATTTTTTTTGTTATTATTTTCTAAACAGAATAATCCTAACTTGATTTTTGTGTCTAATACAGGCAAATTCGAATTGGTGATGGACATAAGGAACAGTTGGGAGATATCTCAAAGATTTTTACTTCTAGTTCATTTTCTTAGTTTAGGAGATTTTGGGAATCATTCCCAAATTGTGTAAAACTGCTTATTATTATTCACAAGGATGTTTTACCTTGTGAAGAAACTTATATAAACCTATGGTTTTGTAATAATGAACAATCGTCAGTTGGGGAGAAGATGGATATGGAGTTGTAATTCAAATTGGAGCAGAATTGGTGTTTTGTTGTAGCTTTCCGCTTTTCAATATATCAACACTCTGTTCTTTGTTTTGTATATCAGTTTGTTCATGGTTTGGTATTGCGTTAGCTATCTGAATCACACGCAAATGATATAATCTTATTGCAGTTATCCATATCTTGTTTCTTCCTAAATCGATAAAAGGCATAATAATTATCAGTTCTTATTAATGAATGGTAGCTTTGTCTTCTT
>ML781726.1:516029-578671 GCA_009831015.1 Picea engelmannii
GGGGGGGGGGAGTGGAGAAGGTTTGCATCAAGTGGTATCAGAGCGGGAAGTCTTTGCTTTCAGTAGTAGAGAAGAGAAGACATCATGCCGCCTAGAAGGGAAAGGTAGTCACCTGGTCCAGAGGACAGGGATGCACAAATAAAAGGTAGGCCGACAGGAAATCCAGAAATGGAGCGCCAAATGAGAGATCTCTGAGCAAGACTCGAGGAGATGGAGATAGCGCAGAGATGCGGAGTTGGAACAGGGGATCTTAGTGATTCCGAGGTTGAAGAGGAAGCTGGACATGCAGAAGAAGTCACAGCAAAGGATGCATCAACCGAGCGATTGATCAAAGCCATAGCTGGAATGGGTGCAAAAGAGAAAATGGATATTCCAGTCTACGAGGGAAGTATGAATGCAGAAGAGTTGCTGGATTGGATCTGATCTCTTGAAACGTACTTTGATTATGAGGAAATCGAAGAAGACAAGAAAGTCAGACATGTGGTCACCCGGTTGAAGGGACATGCAGCACTATGGTGGGACGAGCTACAGGCAGATAGACGTTCCGAGGGAAAACAAAAGATCAAGAGCTGGGATAGGATGATCACGAAGATGAAAGAGAAATTCATCCTGAGAGATTACCAGATCACACTGTTCAGTCGAGTGCAGAACCTGAGACAAAAGTTGATGACGGTGAAGGAGTACACCGAAGAATTTTACAGACTCAATATTAGAGCAGGTCATCGGGAGAGCGATGATGAGAAGGTGGCAAGATACTTGAATGGTTTGAGATATGACATTCAGGATGAGTTAAGCATGGTTACCATTAGGACGGTAGAGGATGCTTATCAGATGGCTCTGAAGGCTGAAGAGAAGCTGAGCCACAAGCAAGGACAGCAAGGGCGAGGCAGAAGTCAGCCCAGAGGAAAGGCAGTTGCCCAGGAGAAATACCAGAAGCCCAAAGAGGAATGGAAGAAGCCTGAGGGTAAGATTAAAAGAGGTGGAACCTCATAGCGAGGACAACCACAGGTTGAATAGAGAAGACAACGGACTGATCAGTGAGGAGATTATGCTGATGCAAATACTCTTCCTCGTACTAAAGGTCGAGGTAGAGGTAGAGGAGGAGTGATCACATGTTTTACATGTGGAAAGAATGGGCACAAGTCCTTTGAGTGTCCAAAGAAAAAACAAGCCGGAGGAGAAGCTCACATCACTAAGGTGCAGAGGCGTGATGCTGAGAATGAAGATGCGGACAGCAGAAGATCGCTTGGAATGCATAAAGTTATCTTAACACCTAAGAAAGAAGTGGAGAATGCAGCTCAGAGGAGTAGACTGTTCAGGACAGCTTGCACAGCCAGGGACTGGAAATGCAAGGTCATCGTGGACAGCGGAAGCACTGACAATCTCGTTTCAACCGAGATGGTGGAAAAATTAGAGCTGGAAACAACCGATCACCCGAGCCCATATAAAGTTTCATGGCTGCAGAAAGGGCATCAGGTGAGTGTCACTAAACAATGCTTGGTTGAATTCAAAATAGGGGGCTATAATGATAAAACTCTGTGTGATGTTATTCCCATGGATGTATGTCATCTATTGTTAGGTAGACCATGGCAATATGACAGAAATGTTGTTCATGATGGGAGGATGAACACATATACCTTGGAGAAGGATGGGAGAACACACAGGTTGCCTCTAATAAAGGATAAAGAAGTGAAGCCGGAAGTGAGCAATACGATACTTCTCATGAGTGGGAAGGAACTTCTCAATGAGATGGAGAAGAAAGAAGATCCACAATTCTTTATAGTCAGGAAACCGAGAATTGTCCTGACTAGCACAAGAGTGGATGACTTGCTAGAAGAGATTCAGGAACTGCTACGAGAGTTCACTGACATCATCATGGATGAACTGCCTCATTCGTTGCCACCGATGAGGAGTGTGAGTCACCACATAGACCTCATACCAGGAGCGAGTTTTCTGAACAAAGCCGCATACAGGTTGACGCCGCAGGAAAACGAGGAGGTCAAAAGGTAGGTACAGGATCTGTTGGACAAAGGATTGGTCAGAGAGAGTCTGAGTCCATGTGTTGTTCCAACGGTACTGAGTCCAAAGAAGGATGGAGGCTGGAGGATGTGTACAGAATCTAGAATGATCAATAAAATCACCATCAGGTACAGATTTCCACTGCCGAGAATGGATGATCTGATGGATTTCCTGAGTGGGGCAAATTACTTTTCAAAGATTGATCTCAAGAGCGGATATCACCAGATTCGCATGACAGAAGGTGATGAATGGAAGACAACATTCAAGACAAATGAGGTTTTGTACGAATGGCTGGTCATGCCGTTTGGTTTGACGAACGCGCCAAGCACATTCATGAGGCTAATGAATGAAGTCCTGAGGGAATTCATTGAGAAATTTGTAGTTGTATATCTGGACAACATACTGGTTTTCAGTAAAACCAAGGTTGAACATTTAAAGCATTTGGCAATTGTGATGAGAAGACTATAGCAGGAGAAGCTGTTGGCCAACATGAAGAAGTGTTCCTTCATAAAGACAGAGCTCATTTATTTGGGCTTTGTAATTTCGACGAATGAATTGAAGATGGATCCTGAAAAGGTGGAAGTGATTAAGAATTGGCCATCACCGAGAAATGTTTCCGAGGTGAGGAGTTTTCATGGTTTGGCTAGTTTCTACAGGAAATTCATTTGGAATTTTAGTGGAATTAGCGCAGCAATGATGGACACAGTGAAGAAGCGGCATAAGACTTTTCATTGGACAGTGGAGGCTGAAAGGAGCTTCAATATGTTGAAGTAAAAGATTACAAAGAAACCAGTGTTAGTGTTGCTAGATTTTCAGAAGACATTTCAGGTGAAATGTGATGCCAGCGAATATGCTATAGGCGAGGTCTTGAGTCAGGATGATAGGCCGGTTGCATATTTCAGCAAGAAGCTGGATGAAGCGAAGCTGAAATAATCCATGTATGATAAGGAGTTTTATGCCATCATACAGGCATTGAAGAAATGGAGGCATTACTTGATACCCAAGGAATTTGTTCTGTATAGTGATAATCATGCATTGCAGTTTGTGAGTCGACAGGAGAAGTTGAACCCGAAACATGCAAAATGGGTAGAGTATATGCAAAATTTCATATTTATAATTAAACACATTTCAGGGACTGCTAACAAAGTGGCTGATGCTTTGAGCAGCAAATGTTTGTTGTTGCAGGAGTTCCGAGTCAAAACTTTGGGTTTTGAGAATCTGAAGGACATGTATGCAGGAGATCCAGACTTTAGAGAAGCGTATGAAGCGACTGAGAATCCAGTTCTCAGGGATCGGAGCCCCTGGATGGATTATATGATTCAAGAGGGATTGTTGTTCAGAGGAAATCAACTGTGCATTCCGAATTGCTCCATGAGGGAGAACCTGTTGAAAGAGAAGCATAGTGGTGGTTTATCGGGGCACTTTGGTCATGACAAAACATTCGCCAAGTTGAGCGAATTGTATTTTTGGCTAGGCATGCAAGCAGATGTTAAAATATTTGTTGACAGATACAAGATTTGTCAGCATTCGAAAGGGAGAAAGAAGAATGAAGGTTTTTACCAGCCATTTCCCATACCCGAGAGACCATGGGAGGCAATTAGCATGGATTTTGTGTTAGGACTGCTAAGGACGCAGAGAGGGTTTGATTCCATCTTGGTGGTGGTAGACAAGTTTTCGAAGATGGCACATTTTATTCCGTTTCAGAAGACCAGCGATGCGGCCCACATCGCAAACTTGTTTTTCAAAGAGATTGTCACACTTCATGGATTGTCGAGAAGCATAGTCTTGGACAGGGATACCAAATTCATAGGTCATTTTTGGAGGACACTATGGAAGAAGATGGGAACTAACTTGGAATTTAGTTGAGCATATCATCCACAGACGGATGGGAAGACCTAGGTGGTCAATAGAAGTCTTGGAGACTTGCTGAGAAGCCTGGTGACAGAGCACCACAGCAGTTGGGACCAGATATTACCATAGGTAGAGTTCGCGTACAACGACTCGATGAATCGGAGCACAGAAAAAGGTCCATTGCAGATTTTATATGGGACACAGCCGAGAGGAGTTTCTAAACTCAGGGAGTCAGAACAGACTGTGACTAGTAGTGCTAGCGCTGAAGATTTCACTGAGGCGATGCAGGAACTTCACAATCAAGTGAAGCAACGACTGATGAAATCAAACCAAAAGTATAAGCGCAGAGACGATCAGCAGAAGAGACAACTTCATTTTGAAGTTGGTGACATGGTTCTGGCACACTTAAGGAAGGAAAGGTTCCCAAGGGGAACATATAATAAGCTCAAAATGAAAAAGGTTGGACCATGCAGAGTCCTGAAGAAATTCAGAGAGAATGCATATGCAATCGAGTTGCCGAATGGCATAGGGATATATCCAATATTCAATATTTCAGATTTATACCCATATAGGGCTGGCGAGATAGAGATCGGAATTAAGGAACCAGTGATCCAGTGGAAGAAGCAGATGCCGGTAGCAGAGAAGCCACAGATGGAGTACATACTGGACAAGCGAGTGGGAAAGAAGACCAGGCGGAAGCAGTACTTCGAGTACCTGGTGAAATGGAAGAATCACCTAGTGGAGGATGCTAGCTGGGAAAATGAAGCAGTCATACAGAGGCATGGACAGACCATGCAGGAACTCATGGACAGGATCCCATGAAAATTTTGAGCCGAGGAGTATGATGTAGGAGCATCCACAACATATCAAGCGAGCCAGCACATTTAGAGAAACCAGCTGGACAGCGCCAGTACAAATTTTGAAATAATTTGGAAGTTGTTGCACTGCTCTTTAATGAAGTCACTCATGGAGAAGCGCACTTGTATTGTAAAGGGGACCTTGAGCCTTTAAGCTCTCATCCTTAGTATATAGGAAGGTATTTAATAGATTTAATGTAGGTAGATAGGAATTTAACTCTAGATTAGACAGTTTCAGTTTTCGAGAGGGAAAACGGATATAGACACCCTCCTTTGTATCATTGTATTATTATCATTTAGAAATCAAACAGGAGCAAGAAGAGAGGAGCAAGTAGAGAACTTATGGAGAACACCCATCTACAGATTGAATTAATAGAAGAGAGCCTTTGATTCAATTTCATGACTGGTGTTGTTTCTCTGTGTATGTTGTTTAGGTGCTCACGAATGTTTGTTTTCTTTGTATGCATTTGCTTTGAATATGCTTTGTATGTGATTTCATAGTTGATTTGAAATCTGTGAGAGAGAGGAGAATAAGTTTCAATTGTTTCTCTGTCTGATCCAGGAGATTCCTGCATAGAGTGCAGTCGAATTCATCAACATAGAGTGCATTGATGAAGCTAGACAGTTAAACCCTTATTCTCATTTTCCCAGAAATTGAATTGGGTTGGTAGAGCCGTGCAGGAAAAGTGCAGGCTGAACTTGAAGTCTCAGTGGACAATCCAAGCAGAAGAAGGTAGAGACTGCTTTTGCAGAAGTGCACAGAGTCTGGAAGATTCAACACTTCGAAAGTTGTTGGAGGTCGAGCACGAGAAGTGTGCGCAAAGTCTCTGAGGGAGTTAGAGTTGACCAGCTTAGGAGAGATAGTTCCTTCACGATACTGTAGGAACAGACCCAGGAGAAGGTTCGAACAGGATGGAGCTTTGGAGTAGATATTTCTTCAAGGAGGAGGAATTGATGGCCAGTTCTCGCAGGGAAGATTCGCAAAAACCCGCCGACAACCATATCTCAGTGAAGTTGCGAGGGGTTTAGCCCTAGGCACAGGAAGGAACTAAGGTTTATCGGGATCCGTCTTATCGGGTTTCCCGGAAGCAAGAGTTTCATAGCTGTTGAAATCGTGATTAGCGATTTCCCGATCTAATCGGAACCATTGATCGCTAGGGGACAGGTGGCACAAGATCCCAGGAAGTCGGGATTCGGCATTCGGGACTTTCCGGTGCAAAGGAATTGTGACCTTTGAAATCGCGATCCCGCGATTCCCGATAGGGTGGAGAGAGGAGGTGACGTGGCGAGGAATTGGCGCACGTGCATATCGTAGTTCGGGGATTTGTGAAGGCAGTGATGCGCGACAACACAAATGTCGATTTCCTGATAGAGAAACCTTCGATAATAGAAGAGGAGAAAGTCAACGATTGAACCATATCGGGGTTTGGGATTCGTGAGACATAAGGCATGCGAGCATAGAATTCGCGATATCGTGAATTTCGATTTTCCGACTGTTAAGGGAGATCATTGCAGGAGTACTGTGGGTAAAAAAATTCCCGACGGGGAATTAGAGGAGCATTGATTCTCTTCGGGCCAAATATTAGAGAAGATCCTGGTTATCACGATCGTTCTTCGAGGGGGGGGAGTGGAGAGGGTTTGCATCACTTTATCTCATTATTCCATAATTAAGCATGGGTTCGCTTACTCCACAAAGCATCTTCCCATGAGGGCTTTCACCATAAGGGTACCACTTTGGAGTTCATCCATATTTACTTCTTATCAACCATGACAAAACAATAATGAGTCATATTTACATCAACTAATATTGGGTCCATTACCCAAGCCTTTGTGCTACGGGGCTTTCTTGAAGGGTTGACATCAATGACAACCAACCTTAATAAACAGATTCTTGCTCAATCTCTCATAAATTCCATATATTTTGTTATGTTGTTTAATTTTGATTTATTTGAATGATAAATATTACAGTTTTTTTGTTAGCATTCTCAACAATCAAGAAATATCAAGATATATCTTTCAAGAAAATATATAGGAGTACCACCTCTATCAAAATATATATGAGTGCCACCTATATATATATATATATATATATATATATATATATATAATAAAAAGGAAAATTGTTGATGTTTGAATCTGTTAAGATCAAAACAACAACCTCATGATATATATATATATATATATATATATATATGAATTTATTTTATAAGCTTAAAAGTGAATGTCATTTTTTATAAATAAAACAAATTTTGAATGGTTAAATGACATTAACAATGCAACACAACTAGAACTAATATATAAAAAGAAAATGTAAAATCCATGAAGAGATGGAACCCTCAATAAATAGATCTTACCCACACCACAAGGTATATATATATATATATATATATATTCTAAAATTACAAGGTACAAATAATTGTATAACATATATTTTTAGGTTTATTTTATAATTTCAAAAGTCAATGTCATTTTTATAATTCAAATAAATTTAAATGTCATTTCTATCCATTTCTTATTTAAATATTACATAATTATTAAATTTAATAAAAAAATCATATAAGAGTTTTATAGCTTAATTTGTTTAGAAACCAACTTGAATGATTCTAAAACCATTAAGAATTTTTATAGTATCATCTTAACATAATAAATTTTGTACATATGGATGTATAATGGCATTAATGATCCAAGTGGATATCGATGGTCACCTGTAACATCCCTCTCTTGTGCGCACTGAGCGGACTTATTCTTTGAGGACACTTGCGTGCAAGTGATCCGGGTCGTTATACTATTGGTTGTTTTGATTATGATTATGAGACATTGTGGATTTGATGTTATGTTATTTTTGTTTTATTTACATCGACAAGTGTTATTCACTGGGTTCTCCTAAGTGTGCAGGACTCGGGATGTTGAGGATGCTAAGGCATTGAGGAAACTCTTGGGACTCCAGATTGAGTCAGGGAGTGGATTTTTAGGGTTTGAATTTTGTTGATGTGACATACGTACATATGGTTAGATATTATGATGTTGATTGTTATTGTTGACATGATTCGTTGATGGATGCGAGATAACAATATCTTGCTGACCAAACTCACATTTGGAGTAAAGGGGTCACAAACAACAACTAGAGACATTGAGGGAGAGATGTGGCAGCAACCCTACCACAGCCTACTAGAACTCTGGTCATGGCTCAAACTGTAGGTTAACAATTATCTAGTTTGAGAAGACCCACGATGTTGTGAGGGAAGACTGTGACAGTCACTCATGATGATTCTAAAGGGATTACAATAAGGCAGGGTCCTTATTCCTTAGAGGCCCTTAGTCTCCCACAAGATCACCTGACGGAGTATTGACTCCAGGGGTTTGACATCTACCAAATTCAGTCAAGAGGTGAGTGGCACCCTTGAAGGGCTCATCACACAAATAAAACAGAAAGAGATGAGTGGCACCTTTGGAGCATGTAGTGCATCCTGAAGGGAACGTCGCAATTTCAACTATGGTAAGTTAATAAACGTAGTGCCTAGAAAATATGCCTCCTTATGACCTTGTTGGCCTTAAAATAGATGGTGGTATGAGTGAAGTTTAATAACTAAAAGCTCCCTTAAAAATTGTCGCCCAACCTAGTGAAATTAAAACCTAGGTCTAAGTAGAAGATGTGGATAAAGAAAAACTAAATAAACATGTAACAAGAAGGGGGGTAAGAAATTCAAACTTTAATTATTAAAGTAAAAATTCTAATGGAGGACTAAATTTACTGAAAGTTCCCTTAAAAATTATCACCCAGCCTAGTGAAATTAAAACCTAGGTCGAAGTAGAAGATGTGGATAAAGAAAAACTAAATAAACATGTAATAAGAAGGGGGGTAAGAAATTCAAACTTTAATTATTAAAGTAAAAATTCTAATGGAGGACTAAATTTACTAAAAGGGTAAATGGTTGTTTTTATTTGCACCTGCTAAATTGATTTTTAGTTAAAAAGGAAAAAGGGGGAAACTTAAAAGAAAAGGAAACTTAAAGAAAACGGGGAATGTCCAACTTAGTAAGGAATCTAGCCTTTGGGACTTTCTATTCATGAACTCAACTAGGAATTAAGTAAGGCGTAAGTAATTTAAGAATTGTAAGGGAATATTGGGACACCAAGGAGTGTTTTTAGGAACGCTTTTAAGTGGGTGAGGGAAATAGGAATATTTAATTAATTAATAAATTGATTTTCTGGTGCAACTAGGGCATCGAGTGACATGTGCTTTCTTTCATTATTTTGTTCTCCTAGGAGAAGGTCTAGATTTATATTTGTTTTTTTTAATCTTATGTTCCTTTATCCTTTAAGTTATTAGTTTGTGCCTCAGTAGTCGACCAGGAGTCGAATCGACTATCTTTCACTCTGGTGTTAAAGATTTAGATTCAAATGCCATGCTTTCGTGTGCATGGATAATAAGTGTAGGATCATTCTCCGCCCACCAAATCCATTGCTTGTATAGTGAAAATTCTTCGTCATTAATCTACGATTATTGTGTTCTTATACTCTGCATTTTCATTTTTTTAATTTACACAAGAGAATCGCTTCCTCCCTCCTCCGGTTAATGCAGAAATCTATGTGTTTTATAAAGGCCTTTTTCTTTGCGTTTGTAGACTCCTCTCCTTGTGCCCAGCCAATCATTTACTTAAGTTCCATTTCCTTCCAAAATTTGTATAGAATATGAAAATATTAAATATGAGTATAGCATTGAAATGCTTTTGATCGATACTCACTCAAAGAGAGTTCACCCGTCATGTTTTACAGGTATGTCCTTAGTAAAAGACTTATGCCTGAAATTTGCTTCAGGTTTCTGGACATATCCTTGGCTGCCTTTAGTTCCCAACGAAAAAACCACGATTTGAGAGTTACCTTGATTCTTGTTGTAATATATCTTGGCTGTAGCGCCCCCTTCCTAGATGCCAAATGATGGTTAAATTTCGATGCCTGTGCTTGGTGTTGTTCCATGCGTTCTTGCTATTGTTCCATCTGTATTTTTGTGCATGATAGAGATCCTAAATTATCCACCCAATTTCATTCACCCTCGAATATTTATTTACACTGGGTAACAATTTAATTTTTGTAGAGTTTTAAATTCCCTTTTAAATGTAATTACACAGCAATTTAAGGGTAATTACACAGAGATGTTTACCTAGACTAAATGAATGCCCAGAAGATTTAAATCTCGAGTAGTTAAATATGGAAATGTTTCCGTAATTTAGAACGCCTTAAGTTTTTACTGGCAATGAAAATACTAGCAACAATTTGCTTGGAAAAGATGGCAGGATGGACGCATTTTTAGCTGACCAGTGGCGGTTACTCCTATTTTTTTATTATTTTGTGATCTCTGAGTTTTCTTGGTGAGTTTTTATTCCAATCTGCCTTTTTAAATTCATTAATATTTGTTGGTTCTTGAGAATCCCCATTATGGATAGTTGGTAGGTTTAATGAATGGGCACAAATTTTATTAACCTTGAATGACTATAAGAAAAATATTAATTACACAATGATAAGTAATTAAGTCAACGCATGCCTTCAAACGCTATAAATATTGGTGTTTACAAGCTTAGTGTTTTAATTGTTTTAGTTGCTTATTTACCATCTTTTGTTTTAAAGAGTTGGGCATCAACCTCATGCTTCCATTTTAACTATGATTATATTATTTATACAACAGTATAAGAATGAGTAACCATTTAATATTTTAATAGTTTTTCATATGACTATTAATTTCAGTTCCAATTGCTACATAAGAGTTTAATTGTGGAATAATCGTATGACAATTATCCATTCTAATAGATTAATTGCTTAATTGCAATGATAATAGATTAATGGCTGCAATGGTAACAAATTAATTTCTTAATAGATTAATTGATGCAAGGGTAATAGTCGCAAGGGTAATAGTTGCAATGGTAATAAATTCATTTCTTAAATAGATTAATTGCTTAATTGCATTGGTAATAGATTAATTGATTAATTGCAATGGTAATAGATTGATTAATTGCAATGGTAATAGATTAATTGATTAATTGCAAGGGTAATAGCTCACTCATTTGCACTTAGTCATAATGATTTAACAGTTAATCGTTATGGTTTATTTGTGTAATAGTTTAATGACTTGCGCAAGATTATTGTTTGAGGGTTTAATAGTTTTATTAGATAAATTGATTAATAGTTTAACCGTTAATTGGTTACTATGTGCCTTGTGCCTTATGTTGAATTGTAAATCATAGTTGGACATAGTCGTTACACCACATATGACTTCCTTGTAGGAAAACAAGAAATCATTTGGTTAGTTGTGCAATTTAAATTTGAATGATGTCACCTTGTGTCTTGTTGACTTGTGGATTGGGTTCTTGGGTATAGTCTTCGAGCATTTATTGACAGTTAATTCGGTCTCCTAGCACGTCAGATTTTTCTTGGGTTAACGGTCTAGATATGTTGTTGCGCCATGGTTACTGTCACGCCTATCACCATGTGACAGAATGATTCCTGATGAGGGGATATTTGCATGCCCTGATTGATAGATGTGAATGATAACCTGGCCAGAGTCTTGTGCTTCGATGTGGGTGTATTGTTCATTGTAATTGATGTTGGTACTTGGTTCTATAACTCCTTAATGTGGTTGGTTTGATCAACGTAGAGGTTTCTATTTACTGGTCATCGAAGCCATTGTGTCAAGATTGATTGTTGTTGTCCTTTGGCTTAGTAGGCATGATCATGCATCTGACGGGGGGGATGAAGAAACCTCCTTGTTCCTCAAAATAGTCACCAGCCTTGAGACCTTAAATGGTAAAAATCCATGGGAACCTGGGATTGAGTGCTTCTTATGTGTCTTGGAGGTCCTAAACTTGCAGGGTAGGATGGGCATGTAGTCGTTTTCATTTTCTGTCTATTGATTATTGCATGTTTTGTCTAGTTGCATGATGTCCGAGTATGCTTTTCCGTTGTTGTCTGTTTCCTTAATTGCATAAGTTGTGTTCGTCGTCAAATTGTGTTGATTAATTATTTTCATTGATACTTTTATGTTGATAAAAAAAAAATGCACTTGCTTTGTGTCGCATGCAGTCGTAACGATTGGGGTCGTTTCATATGGTATCAAAGCGGGTTCGACCCATGACTTGGGATCAATACAGCTTCTGTTGATTATATATTTATTTATGATGTTGCTAATTAAATTGATTTGTATTCATGTAGGTAATCATGGTTAGAGGAAGTCGCAGAGGCAGGCGACGGGGTGCTAGGGGAGGAGACGGGACACCCCTAGTAGCATCCATGCCTGAGGGGTCTAACCCCCAGGGAGATGAACATGTTTTCAGGAAGGAACACATAGTTCTGGGTGATTTGGTTGGGATGATGAGGTCCTTTCATCGAATGTCTAAGGCATTGATCAACTGTTTGGATAGAGATGAGGCCAAGGCACTGACACCCCCTGAGGGTCCACTGCGTGCTCTGGTCAATACTAGTAGTATTCACTATGAAATCGAGAAGGTCAAATTTCCCGAGTTCTTTGGTGCTCCGGACGACGCAGCCGCTGAGGCATGGTTGGAGAATATGGTGATGTTCTTTTCACTTCGTGACTATACCTCCAATGTGAAGGTCTGCATGGTAGTCTTTCAATTGAAGGGGAGCACTCTTCTATGGTGGAAGATGCTCCTGTCACAATTGAACATGGTCGTCGAAGACGTGTCATGGGAATTATTCAAGGAACAGTTCCAAGAGAGGTATGTATCTGAGGAATTCATTGAGGATTAGCTCAACGAGTTCAATGCCTCGCGACAAGGTGAACTTACGGGGCCCGAGTACGAGGCCCTTTTTATGGAGTTGCTTTGGTATGCACCACACCTAAATACTGAGAAAATTAAGGTCAACATGTTTTTGTTTGGCCTTAATGGCAACATTCATGCAAAGGTTAATATTCTGATGCATCAAACCTTGCATGATGTTTTCTAGAAGGCCCTCATAGTAGAGGAGGAGCTTATCAGTGGGGGTCAGAGCATGACTCCAACGATACCAGCAAGACAGGTGTCATCTGCTACCCAGCAACATCAGACACTAGCTAGACATTCACCAGGATATCCTGGCTTCCATAAAGTATTCACTTTCACTACACCGCGAGGACCAACGCCTCAGCAGCAAACTCCTTACCAAGGACCACAACACCAGCAGCAACGTCAACTACAATAGCATCAATTTAGGCATGTTAAGTAGAACAAACCAGGGTTCTAGGCCTGTGGGTCGTCAACTTATACTTCAGGTACCAGGAGTACTAGACCAAAGAAAGGGTGTTGGACATGTGGGTAGCCACATTACCAGCATGATTGGCCAGCGGAGAGGACCAAAGAATCTAGATCAGCTAGACCCACTGCCATGGGATATTTTGGAAAGGCCCATCGGATTCATGTAGTGGTGAATAATTGCCAGGCACAGCACCAATCGACTGTGCTCGAGACATCAGGTATCGTCACTGACCAGACCCTTAGTATTTTCATAGATCGAGGTGCTACATAGAGTTTCATTTCTAGGGTAGCGCTAAAAAGAATTAATGTAAAGGCAGTCGAATAGGACGAGTTTAGATTTGTAGAAATGGCTTCGTGAGTCAAATAGAAGTTTGGAGGGAAGGTGACAGGCTGTATCCTTAACTTGGGAGAGTTTGTCACAAGGGCCAACCTGTACATCACAATATTAGGATCTTATGACATCGTGATTGGTATGGACTGGTTCAAATGCATGATGCAATACTTGATTGTAATATGAAACGGTTGAGCTTGGTCAATGATGAGGGATAGAGACACGTGATTGTAGGTCGAAACCAGGGAGTCTCCTTGAGGTTCATCTCTTCCTTGCAGCTACGGAAGAGCATGGGAAAGGGATGTAAGATTTATGTGATCCTTGCGTTAAACGAAAATGGAGTAGTGGAAGGTTTGCAACACCTTCCAGTGGTGAGAAAGTTTGTGGACATCTTTTCTAAGGAGTTACCTGGGATGCCACCAGAGAGGGAGTTAGAATTTCCTAAAACTGGGAACTGAACCGATAGCAAGAACGCCTTATCGAATGTCGAGCTCAGAGTTATAGGAGTTGAGAATGCAACTGAAGGAATTGTTGGATCTAGGACTTATACGTCCAAGTGTGTCACCGTGGGGTGCATTTGTTATCTTCATACAAATGAAGGATGGGTTGTGCAGACTCTGCATTGACTGTCATCAATTGAACAAGGAAACGATCAAGAATCAGTATTTGTTGCTAAGGATTGATGATATGTTTGATCAAATAAAGGGTGCGATGATGTTTTCAAATATCGACTTGAGATACGGGTATCACCAGTTATGGATATAGGAGGACGACATCCCTAAGACTGCCTTTAAGACAAGGTTTGGACATTACGAGTTTATTGTTTTACCATTTGGGATGATGAACGCCCAATGTGTGTTTATGAGTTTAATGAATGAGGTGTTTCGTGAATACTTGGATAGGTTCATCCAAGTATTCATTGATGATATGTTGATTTACTCTCGAACAATGGAGGAGCATGACGATCACTTGCTCTTGGTGCTATAGTGTCTACGAGAGAACAAATTGTATGGAAAATTTTCTAAATGCTCATTTTATCAATCGAAGATTCACTACATAGGGCATGTCATCTTCGGCGAAGGTATCATTATGGATCCAGTAAAGGTCGAGGCTATTATGGAACTTCCTACACTGATGTATTTCCCCGAAGTGCGTATATTCATGGCTTTAGCAGGATATTATCGATAGTTTGTTGAGGGTTTTTCGAAGATAGAAAATCCAATTACAAAATTACATAAGAAGAACAAGAAGTTTGTTTGGACCGAGAAATGCATAGAGGCATTTTGGAGGCTCAAGGAGTTGTTGACGACAACACCAATACTAAAGGTCCCTGACATGGACATGGACTTCTTGGTATGCACTGACATATCCAAGGAAGTCTTAGGCAGAGTCTTGATGCATGAAGGTTGAGTGATCGCTTACATCTTGAGAAAGTTGAGAAGGCATGAGGAGAACTATGCAACGCATGGTTTGGAGTTGTTATCCATTGTTTATGCCTTGATATTTTGGAGACACTACCTTATGGGAAAAAAAATTGAACTAAAAACAGACCACTGTGGACTACAACACATCTTTACGCAAATCAACTTGAACGTGCAACAACGGTGTTGGTTGTAATTGCTTAGCGAGTATAATTTCAAGATTACTTACATAAAAGGAACAATGAACAGAGTGGCAGATGCGTTGAGTTGAAGACCATTCATCTTTTCGATGATGCCTCTTCAGATGAATCTACATGAAAAGATCCTAAATTTACAGTGTGATGATGACTGGTACAAAGAGGTCAAGGATTTTATCGAACAAAACACAATGATGGTACAAAAATTTGAGGGACTTAATGTGGACAACGATGGATTATTGATATTTAAAACTCAAATTTACCTATGATACAATGTACATAGCTCATAGAGTAGTGTACATGGCTCATCCTAGAGTCACAAAGATGAGAACAGACCTTAAACCCTTATTTTTCTGGAAAGGAATGAAGGCATACATAGTCAACTACGTGACAAGATGTCTAGAATTTCAGCAGTTAAAGGTTGAACATAGACATCCGGTAGGATTACTAAAGCCACACGCTATTCCGAAATCGAAATGGGATTTCATTTCGATGGATTTCATTGTTGGACTTCCATTGACGGCAAGGAGACACGACTCGATTTTTGTTGTAGTTGACACTCTGATGAAGAGTGCTCATTTTATTCTTGCACATACGATGTATCAGGTGCCTGACATAACTAGATGTTTCATCAGTGAGATTGTGAGGTTTTATGGGGTGCCTAAGAGAATTATATCTGATAGAGGATCGGTTTTTACAGAATGATTTTGGACTAGTTTCCAAGAGGCCTTAGGAACCCAAATTAACTTTAGTACCATATATCACACAGAGAAAGATGGGAAAACTAAAAGAACAAACCAAATATTGGAGGAAATTTTGCATATGTATGTGAAGAACCAATAAAAGCGTTGGGAAGAATTCTTTCCACTGGTAGAATTCGCATATAAAAACAGTTATCAAAGCACCATTAAGATGGCACCTTTCAAGTTTCTTTACAGGCAAGACGCCTTTGAGTTGGGATCAGCTTAAGGATAGGGTCCTAGTGGGACCATAAGCGATCCAAGAAATGGAATATCAAATGCAAACAATAAGACAAAGGATCTAAGAAGCACAAGATCGACAGAAGAGTTATGTTGATGCACATCGTGTCAACTGTAGTTACGAAGTTGGGGATTGAGTCTTCTTTCGAGGGAAGTTGCATAACAGTTCAGTCAAGTTTGGAAAGGGTGATAAACTCTCTCCTAGGTTCATGGGACCCTTCGATATTTTAGAAAATAAGGGGACCGTGGCCTATCAACTAGCCTTGCCTGATTCTTTGAGGCATATGCACGATGTTTTTCGCGTATCTGTTTTGAGACATTATCTTAATGATCCTACACATATTATTGAAATGAGTTCCTTCCAGGTATTAGATGAGGGTGTGATCATGGCGGAGCCAATCCACATCCTAGACCATTGCATTCATGAGATACGACATCGAATAGTAGATCAGTTCAAGGTCCAGTGGGACAAATATAGTTCACACTCGGCGACCTGGGAGGATGCATATGATATGCGTCAGTAGTTTCCACTTTTGTCTGATAGATAATCATATTATATTGTCATACACTTTATTTCGGCACTTAAATATGTAACACCCCACTCTTCTGTGCACTGATCGGACTTATTCTTTGAGGACACTTGCGTGCAAGTGATCCAGGTCGTTATACTATTGGTTGTTTTGATTATGATTATGAGAAATTGTGGATTTGATGTTATGTTATTTTTTTTGTATTTACATCGACATGTTCTATTGACTGGGTTCTCCTGAGTGTACAAGACTCTGGACATTGAGGATGCTAAGGCATCGAGTAAACTCCTGGGACTCTGGATCGAGTCAGGGAGTGGATTGTTATGGTTTGAATATTGTTGATGTGACATATGCACATATGGTTAGATATTATGATGTTGATTACTATTGTTGACATGATTCATTGATGGATACAGGCTAATGATAGCTTCTTGACTAGAATCACATTTGGAGTAAAGGGGTCATGCATGAAAACCATAGACATTGCGGGAGAGGTGTGGCAGAAGCCCTTCCACAACTTACTATCACTCCCACCGTGGCTCAAACTGTAGGTTAACGATTACCTAGTTTGAGAAGAACCAGGATAAGGTGAGGGAAGAATGTAATAGTCACTCATGATGATTCTAAGGGGAACGCATTAAGGCAGGGTCCTTATTCCTTAGAGGCCCTTAATCTCCTACAAGATAACCTGACAGAGTATTGACTCCAAGGGTTTGGCATCTACCAAATTTAGTCAAGAGGTGAGTTTCACCCTTGGAGAATGTAGTGCGTATTGAAGGGAACGTCATGCAAATAAAACGGAAAGAGGTGAGTCACACCCTTAGAGCACGTAGTGCGTCCTGAAGGGCACATCGCAATTTCAACTATGGCAAGTTAATAGACCTATTTCCTAGAAAACTATGCCTCCTTAGGACCTCTTCGGCCTTAAAATAGATGATGGTATGAGTGAATTTTAATAACTAAAATTTCCCTTAAAAATTGTCGCCCAACCTAGTGAAATTAAAACCTAGGTCTAAGTAGAACATGTGGATAAAGAAAAACTAAACAAACATGTAACAAGAAGGGGGGGTAAGAAATTCAAACTTGAATTATTAAAGTGAAAATTATAATGGAGGACTAAATTTATTAAAAGGGTAAATGGTTGTTTTTATCTACACCTGCTAAAAAAAATTTTAGTTAAAAAGGAAAAAGGGGGAAACTTAAAAGAAAAGGAAACTTAAAGAAATGGGGAAACTTAAAGAAAAAGGGGAATGCCCATCTTAGTAAGGAATCTAGCCTTTGGGACTTTCTATTTATGAACTCAACTAGGAATTAAGTAAGGTGTAAGTCGTTTAATAATTGTAAGGGAATATTCAGACACGAAGGAGCATTTTAAGGAATGCTTTTAGGTGGGTGAGGGAAACAAGAATATCTAATTAATTAATAAATTGATTTTCTGTTGCAACTAGGGGATCGGGCGACATGTGTATGGGGGAGGTTTTTCCTAATTAAATAAATGAAAAAAATAATCTAATGAGGGTTTGAGAAACTAATGACTAAGAAACTCTATAAAAGGGATGGTGGAGGAGGAGTATGGATCACATTTGTCTTACGTAACGTTACATTGTTGAAATTTATCTTGACTAACTTTTCACTTGTGGGAGTTGGGATACCCAGCTCAGGTAACGAGTGGTATCTTGACCTTGCGAGGAGAGATGGCTGCTAGAATTTTCTAGTATTGTTTTCATGGCCACTTTGCAGCTCGGGGGGCTCAGGGGGAAGAAGAGTACCCCTAGTGTTGGCTGGGAGGTACCAGTGAGGTCTCATCGATTGGAAAGAGGGATAAGGATGGAGAAAACGTGAAAGAGGACATCTTCGCCTCATCATCATCAGTAAAGGTACACCTATTAAGGTTGTTACTTGTAATAAATTTTAATTTACACTTGTTTATTTTTCTGTATTCAAATGTCGATTTAATTTACATGAGATTTCCTTGTTCTACGGTGTTTGTAAAAGATTTTTGTAAAATCATAATTGGTAATTGTAATCTCCTTGTCACTTGATTCATCCTATAAGAAACCTTGCTACCCAGAGTGTCTTTTATTTATGAGTCGCTGTCTAATTTCACGTGGCCAGAATGAGCCCCAGACTTAAAACATTTCCTTCGTTTTCTTTATTCCTTGATTGTGCTTTATTTCATTATTTTGTTCTCCTTGGAGAAGGTCTAGATGCATATTTGTGTTTTTATGTTTTTTTCATTTATCCTATAAGTTATTAGTCTATGCCTAAGCAGTTGGCCAGGAGCCGAATCGATTGTCTTTCACTCTGGTGTTAAAGATTTAGATTCAAATGCCCTTCTTTCCTGTGCATGGATAATAAGTGTAGGATCATTCTCCACCCAGCAAATCCATTACTTCTACAATGAAAATTCTTGTTCATTACTTTGTGATTATTGTGTTCTTACACTCTGCATTTTCATTTTTTTAATTTACCCAAGCGAGTCGCTTCCTCCCTCCTCTAATTAATGTAGAAATCTCTACATTTTACAGAGGCCTTTTTCTCTGTGTTTGTATACTCCTCTCTATATGCCTAGCCAACCATTTACTTAAGCTCCATTTCCTTCCAAAATTTGTATCGAATATGAAAATACTAAATATGAGTACAACTTTGAAATTATTTTGGTCGATACTCACTCAAAGAGAGTTCACCCGTCATGTTTTATAGGTCTGTCCTTAGTAAAATACTTATCCCTGAAATTTTCTTAAGGTTTCTGGACATATCCTTGGTTTCCTTTAGTTCCCGACAAGGAAACCACGATTTGAGAGTTTCCTCGATTCTTGCTGTAAGAGATCTCAGCTCTAGTGCCCCCTTCCTAGCTGCCAAACGGTGGTTAAATTTTGATGCCCATACTTGTTGTTGTGCCATGCGTGTTTGTTGTTGTTCCCTCTGTATTTTTGTGTGTGATAGAGATCTTGAATTATCCACTTGATTTCATTCGTCCTTGGATCTTTATTTACACTGGGTAACGATTTAATTTTTGTTGAGTTTTAAATTCCCTTTTAAATGTAATTACACAGAGATCTTTACCCATAGTCTTAATGAACGCCCATAAGATTTAAATCTTGAGCAGTTAGATCTGGCAATGTTTCCATAATTTAGAATGCGTTAAGTTTTTATTGTCATCGAAAACACTAGCAACGATATGCTTGGGAGAGATGGCAGGATGAATGCATTTTTAGGTGGCCAGTGAAGGTTACTCCTGTTTTTTTATTATTTTGTGATCTCTGAGTTTTCTTAGCAATTTTTTATTCCAATCTGCCTTTTTAAATTCATTAATATTTGTTGGACCTTGAGAATCCCCATTATGAACAGTTGGCAGGTGTAATGAGTGCGCCTGGCTTTTATTAACCTTGAATGAATACAAGAAAATATTAATTATGCAGAGATAAGTAATTAAGTCACTGCATGCCTTTGAGTGCTACAAATATAGGTGTTTACCAACTTAGTGTTTTAATTGTTTTAGTTGTGTATTTACCACTTTTTATTTTAAAAAGTTGGGCATCAACTTCATGCTTCCATTTTAACTATGATTATATTAGTTATACAACAATTTAAGCATGAGTAACCATTTAATAGTTTAATAGTTTTTCATATGACTATTAAGTTCAGTTCCAATGCTACATAAGAGTTTAATTGTGGAATAATCGTATGACAATTATCTATTCTAATAGATTAATTGCTTAATTGCAATGGTAATAGATTAATGGCTGCAATGGTAATAGATTAATTGTTGCAAGGGTAATAGCTGCAATGGTAATAAATTAATTGATTAATTGAAAGGGTAATAGTTCACTCATTTTCACTTAGTCATAATGATTTAACAGGTAATGGTCTATGGTTTATTTCTATAATAGTTTAATGGCTTGTGCAAGATTATTTGTTGAGGGTTTAATAGTTTTATTATCCAAATTGATTAATAGTTTAACCGTTAATTGGTTACTATGTGCCTTGTTCCTTAAGTTGAATTGTAAATGGTGGTTGGTCATAGTCGTTACACCACATATGATTGCCTTGTAGGAAAACACGAAATCCTTTAGTTAGTTGCACAATTTAAATTTGAATGATGTCACCTTCTGACTTGTTGACTTGTTGATTAGGTGCTTGGGTATAGTCTTCGAGTATTTATTGACAGTTAATTCAGTCTCCTAGCGCGTGGGATTTTTCTTGGGTTAAAGGTCTAGATATGTTGTTGTGCCATGGTTACTGTCATGCCTATCACCATGTGATGACATGATTCCTGATGAGGGGATCTTTGCGTGTCATGATTCACAAATGTGAATGATAACCTAGTAAGAGTCTTGTGCTTCCTGATGTGGGTGTATTGTTTGTTGTAAATTATATTGGTACTTGGTTTTGTAACACCTTAATGTGATTGGTTTTCTCACCATATAGATTTATAGTTACTGGTCATCGAAGTCATTGTGTCGGGATTGATTGATGTTTTCATTTAGCTTAGTAGGTGTGATCTTGCGTCTGACGGGAGGGATGCAGAAACCTCATTGTTCCTCAAAACAATCGTTATCCTTGAGACCTTTAATGGTGAAAATCGATGGGAACCTGGGATTGAGCATTTCTTATGTGTCCTGGAGGTCCTAACCTTGCAGGGTAGGACAAGAGGGTAGTCATTTTTATTTTTCATCCATTGATTATCGCATGTTTCGTCCAGTTGCATGATGTGTGAGTATGATGGGTCCTTGTTGTTTGTTTCTTGAATTGTGTAAGTTGTGATCGTCGTCAAGTTGTGTTGATTAATTGTCGCCATTGATAATTTCCTAATAAAAAAATTAAAAAAATTAAAAATTTGCACTTGCTTTGTGTCGCATGTAGTCGCAATGATTGGGGTCATTACACCACCCACCTATTCTACTAGCTCTAAACATAGTTTTCCACCATGGAAATGTTTCTATGGTTTTTTTGGTTTTTAACTTTCGAGGCTATTTTGAGGTCCTAAATGACGTTTTTTGGGCATGATAGCACTTGTCATGTAACTGAAGGAAGATGCTAGGTTGAAAAAAATGTGTGCTTCTTGACTAGACCTTTCCTATGGTACATGGAGTTCCCCAAACAGAGATCGTAAGAAAAAATTACACCCTTGAGAAGTTGATGTATGAACTACCCCCATCAGGTCCCACAAACCTTTTGTTGTTTCATCTTCTAAGGTTAATGTTTTGGTTGTTTAGGGTTTTCTCATTAATGATTTATGTTAAAATTTTCTTTTGAGCCTCATTGTAAACATCTTGTTTTGAATGTGAATAGCCATCACATCTCTTCTCATAGAAAATATACCACCATTCTAGCGAGTTCAATTCGCTTTGTATTTTATAGTTCATATACATTTTGTTCATTAATAGAAATTGTGTATTACTGTATTTCTATGTTTATTGAAATATCTTTCTCATATTTTTGTGTTTTATATCGTTCCCTCATAAATATGGATTAGTGGTATCAAAGAAGTCTTATCCTTGTCATTTCTTAGTGCATGTCCCCGATGAGGTCAAGGTATAAAGAGTTGGGTTTCAATCTAGTTTCTCTTGAGCACAACCTCTCTTGCCAGCCCAAGTGGCCTCCCATGGTGAAATAAAAGAGAGACAAGGGTGTAGGAGATCATATTAAGTTGTTCTCATGGAATCCTGCATGCAACAGAGGAGAGATAATGGATAATTTTTCCTAAGTCCTTTGACAAATGCCAAAAGCAATAAATGCATCTTCGTCAAGTAGACACTTTGGAATCGTCGCAGCTTCTTAACGTACAAATTAATTTTAATATTCCCATATTTTAAGCTCAAATATATGCAGATGCTTTTGAAAAGTGGTTAAATATACTATAAGGTTATTTCTCTATCCACAATTTTTCCAATAGAGAAAACATAAGCTTTGCAGTCCTTAAGGTTGTCTCCCATCTCAAATATTGGTGGGAGACTTACTTTGAGAAAAACTCCACAAATAGGTCTAGAATATTTGGGGTCGAGCCCACTTGGGACTCTTTTTTGAATGTCGTGAAGTAACAATATTACCTTATTGGAAACTATGAAGGCCAGTACATGAGATGGACCACACTACATTAGGAGAGGGACCAAATATTGTTAGATCTCACAAATACCTTCCATAACTTGTGTACCAAGATGAATATTAGAAACTCCAAGAAACATATGGTTCTAAAATATCATGGGGGTATACACAGGTACATCCAAAAATAAATGGAGTTGTTGGACATCTCATCACTAGGAGGTGCTTATTTATATGCTATCAAAATCGATGTAACATCCAGCTCTACTGAGCAGACTTTTATGGACATATTCTTTGAGGACAATTGTGTGCAAGTGATTCAATTATGGTACATTGTGATTTAGTTATGATTATGGATTATACATGATGATGTTGATCTGTTGTGACTTATTTTTATTTGATATATATGTATTGATAGATGTTATTGAAGAGTTTACCTAAGTGTGCAGGACACATGACAAATTATCGATGTTGATGGCATCAATGGACCTCCTTGGACATTGGATTGAGTCAGGGAGTGGATTGTATTTTTTTTGAGTATTTATTTTAAGCATATGTGACATATGATTGATTATAGTATGGTTTTTCATATGGATCACTGACAGTGTTTTTTTCAATGGATGCAGGTTGACGATGCTTGCTAATAAGACTCGCATAAGGAGTAAATGGGCCATGCACAAAAACCATACAATGAGGGAGAGGTGTGGAAAAGTCCCTGTCATAGCCTACTTGCACTCTCGTTGTGGCTCAAATAGTAGGTTAGCGATAACCTAGTTCAAGAGGTCCACGATGTCATGAGGGAGTACTGAGACAGACGCTCACGAATATTTATAAGGGGTGTGCAATAAGGCAGAGTCCTTATTCCCTAGAAGCAGTTAGTCTCTCACAAGGTCAACCAAGTGGAATGTTGACTCCTAGGGTTGGAAAAACTACCAAAACCAGTCAAAGGAAAGTGGCACCCTTGGATCACAGAGGTGCGTCTTGAAGGGCACATGGCATAATTTAAAAACTTGAGTCAATAAATCTAGGTGGCCTAGAAAACAATGAATTGATTAGAACTTGTCGGATTGAAATAATTAATTAAAGAGTGAATCTATTAATTATAAATCCCAATAAAAATCTAATCCTAATTCTAAGACTAAGCCTAAGTCTAATATTATTTAGGGGACTAAATTAAATATTTTAATTAAATTAAAAGAAATGAGATAAATCAAATTAAGAAAAAATGAGAAAAATCTAAAGATTGGATAAATTGCACATGTGTGCATGAAATTAATAAAAAGACTTTTTAAAATAAGAAAGAACTAAAATATGAGAGAATAGGTGTACACATAGAAAGGTATTTAAAGTCAAGCTACCACTAGTCTTTTTGTTCCTATATTAATTCAAATGCTCAAAGAATAATGTCACCATCAAAGGTTTTAAATGAAATGTTTTTATGAGTGCTTTTTTCTACCTTCAGTTTCCTAAGAAATAATCTTTAAATGAAATTAATAATAAGACAGTACATAGGTTGTATCTCGTTATCCGAGTCACTAAGAAATAATCTTTAAATGAAATTAATAATAAGACAGTACATAGGTTGTATCTCGTTATCTGAGTCACTAAGAAATAATCTTTAAATGAAATTAATAATAAGACAACACATAGGTTGCATCTCGTTATTTGAGTCACAATTATAATTAAAAATGATGTAGAAATACTTACAAAAATGTTAAACAAAGTCAGGTATCGATTACAAATAAGTCTCACCTTGTTTACAATAGAAGAAAAGTAGAAGGTGCATCCTTGAAAAGGATATAAAATGAAGTAATTCACACATATCAAAGGTCTTGTTTTACTCACACTAATAATAGAAGAAAATTTGTTTACTAAATGAATTCTTGGTATAATATGATCACAGTAGATGTAATACTAAATTGAAATCAATCACTCTTCAAGAATTACAGAAAGAAATTCAGAGAAATGGAAACACATAAGGAACACATAACTCAAATTGAACAAAACTTAGAATCTTTGTCTGCACTTGTATTAATACTCAAAAAAGAGTCTGCCTATTACATTCGATAAGAAGAATCCATAAATAGATCTTGAATCTATGAATTTATACAAAATCTCACAACTGAAGACCGTTGGACTTCTTACAATATTTGACTAAAACTAGAATACATCTGAATAAAACAACAACATGCAAATATTGATGAGTTTTCTTGGTGCTTTCCTTTGTATCTTCATCTGTTGGAAGAAGTGCTTGTTTTCCTTTAGTCCTTGAGCTGGATACACATGTCCATTGGGGTCACCACAATCATTCGACTTATAGTCTTGGCCATTTGATCTTGTTTCCATATGTCCCTTCGAGTGTGTTCAATGGGGCAAGGAATTGCAGTTGAGGACAAGGGGGGGGTAATTTGATGAATAGATAAGAGTTGGATTGTTAAGGGATGGATAATGGTTACAGGGAAGAGTAGCTGTTCAAAAAAATAATGATGGGGGAACAAGTGTCTAGTGAGGAGGTGGGATGAGTGGATGCAAGAATGTGGGTGGTAGGGATAGACGGTGTAAGTGACTATTGGAGGGTGAAAGGTAGAGTGGGTTGAGAAAGTGGACGTTGTATATGCTTCCTCATTTTCTCCCAGCTACACTTTCTTTTCCTTGTTCAATGCATTGGGTGCATCTTGTTACACATAAAAAATACTCACTTTGATAGTGTCGCAAGTGTCGTCATTACAAGGTTCCCAAGTGTCACTTTTTTCTCACAAGTGTCGCAAGTGTTAAAGAAAGCATACTCCCATGATGCCCATGTCGTGCTTGTGAACGACATCAAGAGGACACTTGGAACATGTCAAACACTTAATTTGGAAGAAGAGGAAAGGTTAACTGGGCTCATGAACCTTTTACCATATGAAAACACTCAAAAAACTAAGTTTTTGGAGGGGAGCGCTCCCCTATACCTTTTATGGGAGTGTTGGCACCCCCCCTTACACTGTTTGGGAGCACTATAAAGCTCCTTTGGCCCTTTTGGAGGAGCACTAATTATTTTAGGAGTGTTGGCGCCCCCCTTTAGCCTACTGGGGAGCGCTACAGTGCTCTGATGGCCCTTTTGAGGGAGCGCTACAGTGCTTTGATGGCCCTTTTGAGGGAGCGCTACCTATTATGGGCAGCAGTTAAGTTGTTGAGATGAATGGGGGAAGGATCCTTTCATTCTTAGACGGAAGTTGGATTCGAATCCCTAGTCCAACCATGATCTTAGGGCAGATCCTCAACTGAAGGAGGAAAATCCTCAACTTCCCCAAGGATATCTCAAGTGGTTAAAGCCTCTCCAAGGCTATATAAGCAAGATTTCTAATGGTGAAAGGGGACTGAAAAGGGAGAATCACACCAAACTTATGATCTTATAAGTGGTGCTGGAACAGAGATATTTTGGAGGTAAGAGACCTATGATCTCATAGGGATAAATTATTGAAGCTATCATCATTCGGATCATGGATCTTTTGAGCAAGGGGTAGACAAGGAGGACTTGATGAAGCTGCTGCAATTCATCTATGGCTGTAAAAAATGTTTTGTCCTCATTAATATAATTTACTTGGCCTGTTTCTTTCTAATTCATGTTCAATCTCACATGAATTTGTCTCTTTAGTAGATAGACCTATTTCAGACTAATCTTGATAGAGTAGGAAGTAGTTGTACTTTGTTTGTCTACAGGGCTTATCGAGGAGCGAAAGATTGGAGCTCAACTCGGAGCGTGCACGGACAAACACCGATAAAAGATACTTCTTTTCTCCTTCCTCCTTACACACTAGTCCACCTAGATATAAAAATAAGTCAGTTACCCTGATAAGCACTTTCTGTCTTAGATTTAAGAGTCCAACTCTTTGAGGAGATCTACCTGTCCGCGGGGAGATTTTTCTTCAACAGAAATTGGTGACTCCACTGGGGAATCAAATCGAAACTTTTGGTTTTGATTTTTCCTCATAGAACTTGTCTTAAACTTTGTGTTATTAGGCCTTTTTAACCCCTTCATATCTGATTGCATTTGCTGATTGACACTTTACCCCATCACACTCATCTTACCTGTCAAAATTTGATCAAAATTTTGGGTTTTTGGACATTTTTATGAGTTTTTTGAGCCTGGCGCCCCCCTACCCATGTTAGAAGAGCACCAACACTCCCTAGAAGTGTTATACAGAGCTTTATAATTCTCTAGTGGCCCTTATACCAGAGCGTGAACCCTTTTTTTCCCAAAATCTCTTCAAAAATTGTATTTTTTGGAGGTCCAAACCCTGTTTTTTCACTTGCTGAGCTTCTTTGTGATTCAATGATCTTTCCTTTGACATCTGACATCCTTCATATTAAGAATTAAACACCTTTGTGTTCATGTTTTATGCCCTTCTTCATCATTTTTGAGTTTTTGTTGTTGAGAGCTTAAAAACGATCCCCTACTTTCTTCTCTCCTTTCCGACTGAGCAGGAACTCTAGTGAAAGACATTAGAAGTCTGTGACTCTTCTCATATGGTTATTTGAGGTCATCTAATCCACTTTATTTCTCCTTCCTTTTGTGTTTTTTATTTTCTTTCTCTTCTTTGATTACAAAAGGGTGTGTTGTTTGTGCAAAATCTGCGTTTTCTTGTCTGAATCTCCTTGATCTGAAAGGGTAGTTTGGTAGGACAAGTTTTTCATTGAATTGATCATCATTCGCATGAAAACAAAAAAAGTACATATTAATGATTAGTTTGCATATTAGTTTGCATTTTTGAAATGTTGTAGCATCATATTGGATTTGATTGAGAACAAAGTTGATTGAGAGCATTCCTTATCAAGTGTTTGATAGTGAAAACGACTCTTCCTCTTTCCCTTAAATAGGTACTCATTGAAAAGAAATGATTTCTTATCATATTTCATGCATATTTTTGGGAATTGAGTCATCATTCCATCAATTTCACTTTCGTACACCCTCTGAGTAAACAACAACCATTAAAATCAATGCTTAACTGTACCTGGAACAGACGTTGGTCAAACTCACTCGGGCTCCTTGGAGGGTAAATCCATAATTACTGCGTGAAAGCTTGGACCAAGGCATAAGTACATTAAGCAGGTCACCAACGTAACTGATCCACCCGCTCTATCCCCGCCCCTTGCTATTTTGATCTCACGATGTTGTATTTCATCACCAACTAGTGGTTTCATCATAGGAAGGTTTGTTTGATTGTTTGCTTCTTAGATTCTTAGTGTGTGTTGTTTTTTTTACTTAGTGGACCTTAGGTCGAGTCAGTGTTAATGGCATCAAATCCTGGGAGTACCAATGGAGGAACCCCTTATCCTGGGGAACCCTATACTTTTCCTTCATTTGGAAACTTTGGTCCTCCATATGTTTCCACACTAAGTCTTCCAGAACTCACTATTGGATTACCAGTTTGGTTGTTCCCCACTCTAGTGATCTTGAATCCTCCCAATTTTTTAGTTGCACCGAATACTTTGGATGTCAATACACCACCCACACATCAACCTCATGTCGACGTTTCACCTTCTTCATCCATCAAGTCTCCTTCCATTTCTCTATTTTCGCCTAGTGAAAGCTCTAAAGCAAGTAGCCAGGTTGATCAAAAGAAGAAGAAACGGAAAGAGAAGAAGAAGAAGAACCCAAAAAGGATAAAGGCCCCAACAACATCAGATGTTGGCTCTAAGAAACCAGTTACTGTTAATAGTATTGGGAGTGTTGATGAGGTCAATAAGATTAAAATGAAGAATCCAAAACCCAAATTCCCTTGCAGCCTTTGTAAGGGTAACCACTTTCTAATGGATTTCCCTGGTCTTACCCAGGTCTTAGAAATGTGGTCCTCCACATCATCGGCCTCTGTCGGTCATGTCGATGATACCCCATCAACTAGTGATGTTCAGGTTGGTAAGAAGAAGCAAGCTGTCAAGTTCCCTTGCATGTTATGTAAAGGTAATCATTACTCTCACCTTTGTCCTCACATGGATGAGGCTTCTTCTCTTTTGGAAAAACTTCAACTTCCAAAAGGTTATCATAAGATTTCCTCCAACCCATCATTGGTTGATGGACTGGTCAATCCAGTTCCATCCCCGATCAGTCTGGTTGATCAGGTGGTCAATCTAGTTTCCTCCTCAATTGAACCACAAACCCAAGTAGTTGATCCAGTTCCATCATAGATCAACCCCTCTCTTCATCAAAAGAGTGACACCAAAATGGTCAATCTGTTTTCATCCTCGGTCAATCCCACTCTCCCGTTAGAGAGTGACACCAAAGTGGTTGATCTGTTTCCACCCGTCGACCCCATTCTTCCCTTGGAGAATGAAAATCAAGTGGTCGATTCGGTTTCACTATCGATCGATCCCATTCCTCCATTGAGGAATGTCAAAGTGACTGATCCAGTCCCTTCCTCGGTTAGTCCCACTCTTCCTCTGAAGAGTACCAAAGTGGTCGATCCATTTTCGCCATCGGTCAATCTCGTTCCTCCATTGAGGAATGTCAAAGTGACTGATCTAGTCCCTTCCTCGGTCAGTCCCACTCTTCCTTTGAAGAGTGCTAAAGTGGTCTATCCAAGTCCACCATTGGTTGATCCGGTCCAATCATCGGTCGATCCTCTTCCCCTTCTAGAGAGTAAACCCGATACTGCCCATGGTTTTCTCATTAATACAGACTCTACCCCACCGGGGGGCATCCCTCATTCTCCTGCGAAACCCCCTCAAAGTATTGAAGCCATCCTTTTTTATTGGAGTGCGCTAATTGGACCTCGTCTTCCCTCTCACATTCCTTTCCAGATTACAGTACAGGTTCATGGTCGGGATGTTCCTCAAACGCTAATAGATGAAGGTGCGTCCGTTAGTATTTTGTCTTTTGTTGCTTGGTACGCTTTGGGTTGTCTGTAGCTTGCACCGGTTACACAGAATCTATTAGCTTTTAATAGAAGCACTAGTCAACCTTTAGGGATCCTTCCTTAGTTTCCTATAACTTTGGGAGGGAAAATTGTCTTTATTGATGTCATGGTAGTCCGAGACCCCTTGGATTTCCCTTTACTCCTTGGGCGGGATTATGTCTATGCCATGAAAGCTATTGTATCCACTCTTTTCCGTGTGATATCTTTCCCTCACAATGGAAGAATTGTGACTATTGATCAACTTTCATTCATCAGCCCTGACTGGGTTACCTCCCTAAGTGGTTCTTATATGCAGATAGTATCACCCTTGCTGCATGTCAATTATGTGGCGTTGTCTCCCATTATTTCAACTTCTGATGATTTGGATCCGGTAGTTGACATGGTGATCTCTTTGGTAGGGTTATTGGAGCCTGATCTCCTTACCCCTGTCATGACCCTCGACATGTGTTCCTTCCAGATTGATTCTCTTCCATCCGGCGAAAATCTCTTGTAAACCATGACTGATTTTTGTCCCTTGACATGGTACCCTTCTAGATCATTATCCTCTCGGAAGACATGATCAAGAAGCAACCACGAGCGTAGTTTCTCTTCTCTGTGGAAAGCTCATTAAAAAATGAAACAGAGGTCTTGAGCATAGTTCTTTTCCTGTGTCAAGCTCATTAAAAAATGAAACAGTCACCTCTCTTGAACCTTCTTTTCATCCACCCTTCTCCTTTTTCTCATCTATTAGAGAAATTGGTGACGACCTTAGAGCTGGTGAATGAATTGAAGCTTGGAGGGAATGTCTCTAGCCGTTGTTGATCATTCTAGAGTTAATCCACTAGCTTTCATGATGGGGGCATACCGAGCTTAGTATTTGTTCTTTCTCGTGCTCGCAAATACATGAGAATGCATCCGGGTAGACTTTTATCTCTTTTTTGGACCTGTATGGATACATGAAAAAGGAACCCCCCTGGAGTCTCCTTTAAGCTCTTTTCAGACTCTCTAAACATGAAAAGATTGTTGAGTGATCTTGCTTTCTTTCCCACTCATTAAATGGTTTGAAAGGGCATCTTTCGAGTGATAATTTATCTCTTTTTCAGCCTCGCGAGACTAACATTATGAAAAAGGACAACATTGGAGTCATCTTTAAGTCCTTTTCAGACTCTCTAAACATGAAAAGATTATGAAGAAACCTTGTTCTCTTCACACTCATTAAAGTATTTGAAGAAAACATATGTTGAGCGATAGTTTACCTCTTTTTTGGTCTCATCAGACTACTTTACGAAAAAGGAACTGAGAGAGTTCTCTTTTAAGTGTTTTTCCAGACTCTATAATCATGAAAAACCTTCAAGTTTTTTGTCTGTGGACTCGCTAAACAAAACATCGACAGGCCCATACGAGATCAAACCCTTACTTCTTCCAGTTTGTTGAAAAAAGGAAGAGGAACTTACCGAAGGTGAGTTTTATCGAGCATGTGTTACCCTCCTCGAGCTCGTTAAATTAAAAAGAGGTACTCGTCTATTTGGATGGGGGAAAAATTGAAAGAAGCAAGCCAAGCAGTTTTGTGAGAACATTACCAAGTAACTCTTAGAGTCGCCCTTGAACACGGCACTTTGTCTTTGCGCACATCTTAATCTGATGAACCTCTTCATTAAGCCAATCCTTTGAGTATCTTTTACTCCTTTGGGTCACCTGATGTAAGTCACAGCATCCACTGCATCATCAAGTTTTGGTCCATGTCATGTTTCTGTTGTTGTGCCTTAGTGTTCAAGGAAAGTATCCGCCTCGAGAGTCAGCCATCACAAATATCTTGTCTCAATACCTGTGTCATTCCATGTTCATTTGATCTACCAATTACATCTCTGTGTCCGTTTCGTGTCGTTGATAGGGGATACATAAAGGCCCTTCTTCGACGAGTCTATTCCTGTCGACTTCAACACATTATCTAGGAACTAGACTTAGAAACCAATTAGTACTTTGGGACCTACATGCCTCAATGGCAAGCCTCCTCACATTCGACAGTGGGTTTAAATCATTGACCTATGATCACATGATTCCATGGATGTTCGACTTCATCTCATCCATTCACATTCGCTGGAATGTACTAGAGTACCTTGGGAGTCATTGACATTAATGGTGATCTCCCTCGCGCTTGTTAATGGTTTACATCATTGACCAGTAATCAAGTGGTTTCTGCCATGTTCGACATCAAGACATCTATTCACATGGTTAGATTCATACTACATCGGGATCAGTAAGAAGACCCTAGGTTGAGTGATCACTTTGATATGTGCTTTGCCCAGGTTGTGAAGGAGTTTCTCTTGAACAATGACACATATATTGTTACATAGATCCACTTTGTATTGGTCGTGGCTATGTGTTGTCATCTTATAGATCCACTATATATTCTCCATGGCTACAATTAGTTCAGGTCATCAAAGTATGGATCCACACTGTATCCTCGGTGGCTATACCTTTTTATCAATACAATTATGGATCCCCAATGTATTTTATGGTGACCATATCTTGCAAGTCTTAATCACCCAAGCATAGGTATGCCTACCTTGGGTTTGAAACATGTCATTATATTTGTTGGATGTTTGTGTGCAGCTTTTGTCAGGTTCTCTATGTCTATACCCTTGCTTGAAAGTCTACAAAGCATTTTAGTTATCAGTTCCTGTCTTCTAACTTCATACTTTGGGGGCAATTTGTTACACATAAAAAATACTCACTTTGATAGTGTCGCAAGTGTCATCATTAAAAGGTTCACAAGTGTCTCTTTTTGCTCACAAGTGTCACAATTGTTAAATAAAGCATACTGCCATGATGCCCATGTCGTGCCTGTGAATGACATCAAGAGGACACTTTGCACATGTCAAACACTTTATTTGGAAGAGGAGGAAAGGTTAACTGGGCTCATGAACCTTATACCATCTAAAAACACTAAAAAAACTAAGTTTTTGGAGGGGAGCACTCCCCTATACCTTTTCTGGGAGTGCTGGCGCCCCCCCTTACACTATCTGGGAGCACTATAAAGCTCCTTTGGCCCTCCTAGAGGAGCACTATTGATTTTAGGAGTGCTGGCACCCCCCTTAATCCTAAAAGGGAGCGCTACAGTGCTCTGATGGCCCTTTTGAGGGAGCGCTACCTATTCTGGGCAACAGATAAGTTGTTGAGATGAATGGGGGAAGGATCCTTCCATTCTTGGAAGGTAGTCGGATTCGAATCCCTAGTCCAGCCATGATCTTAGGGCAGATCCTCAACTGAAGGAGGAAAATATTCAACTTCCCCAAGGATATCTCAAGTGGTTAAAGCCTCTCCAAGGCTATATAAGAAAGCTTTCTAATGGTGAAAGGGGACTGGAAAGGGAGAATCACACCAAACTTATGATCTTATAAGTGGTTCTGGAACAGAGATATTTTGGAGGTAAGAGACCTATGATCTCATAGGGAGCAATCAGTGAAGCTATCATCATTCAGATCGTGGATCTTTTGAGAAAGGGGTAGACAAGGAGGACTTGATGAAGCTGTTGCAATTCATCTATGGCTGTAAGTAATGTTTTGTCCTCATTAATATAATTTGCTTAGCCTGTTTCTTTCTAATTCATGTTCAATCTCGCATGAATTTGTCTCTTTAGTAGATAGACCTATTTCGGACTAATCTTGATAGAGTAGGAAGTAGTCATACTTTGTTTGTCTATAGGGTTGATCGAGGAGCGAAAGATTGGAACTCAACTCGGAGCGTGCAGGGACAAACGCCGGTAAAAGGTACTTTTTTTCTCCTTCCTCCTTACACACTACTCCACCTAGATCTAAAAGGAATTTAGTGACCATGATAAGCACTTCTATCTTAGAGTTAAGAGTCTAACTCTTTGAGGAGATCTACCTATCCGTAGGAAGATTTTCCTTCAACACATCTATCCATCAATTTTACCATGAACCTTGAACGCTCAATCCTATAATTTAATTTGAAGGAAAATATCTTCTTTTGTATTTGGGGCACCTTCTCCTAGATCTTGTTCACTTATTGTACTGTGGCCTAAAACTATGAACTTGGACTAACCAACAATTCGTTGATTTTAAGTAGATCAATCTATCTCATCTCTTGGATGGCTACCTGAGTAGATTCCTTATTCTTTCTAGAGCTTTGTTGGTTCATTTCTATCACAATATGAACCAAAGCCTATGAGATATTAATCCCCTCAAACTCAATCATCTTTTTATTTAATGATGACAATGCCTCTATACAAGCCTGTTTCACATCCCTGGAAATTTTCTTTCCTTCTTCCATATTTTTTTCCCAGGCTTTCAGGGCCATTTCTCCTCTTACTTGTTCTGAATGAGAGAGAAGAGGAAGACCATGGGAATTATCTCTCTGCATCCATATGAGAACTTCTTGAAACTTAGACTGGGTTGAGAAGACCTCTTTTCCTTGACATATATATCTTTTAGGGAAATCTCTACTACCTGATAACATTTCTGAATAGCATCTACTTTCTGATAGAGCTCTTGTTGGGCAAATTCCAGCCTCTCATTGATTTTCGATGCTTGATTTTTGAAGGCCGAAATCTCTATCGTTGTGTTCTCTGTTATGGTTAATATGGCCTGGAGCTGCTTTATCAATGTGTCACGTTGAGTGACTAGACCTTGGTTGGTCTGTGAACTCTAGTAGAGCAGGTCAAGGTTATCTTGTAACTGTTTAATTTGTTGTTGATGGCTATCCTCGATTTTCTCAAAGTCTTGGTTCATCCTTCTTATGATAGTTTTCTCTGTATTATATATCTGATTTTTCAATTTTTCTACCAAGAGGCATTTATGTCGCAATTGTTTGATCAAATTGTCCACTGGCCATTGATTGGCAGTGGCAAAAGCCTCTAACGAACATGAAAATTCTTTTGCAAACTCACAACCATCATGGTCTTTCCTTTCATACACCGGTCTTTTCCTTTTAGTTATAACCCCATCCTTTTGGTGAGATTCCCTCTTCACGATGGATTTCCGTTTATAGCTAAAAAAGAAGTCTGAGAGAAGAATCTCTTCAAGAAATATAGGAGTAAGATCACCTACGAAAGTAAGTTCAGAACTAGGATTTCCAAAGCTGGTTTGTAAAGGGGTTAATGATGTGGTAGGTGAACCAATTTTGGTGGAAGGTTCTTGTCCTGTTGTATTCAGGGTGTCAGCGGGAGTAGTTGGTGTTGAATGAGGGACAACTTGTCCCAAATTCACGAAGGCTTTGAACTGAGCTAACACTTGTGGATCCTTCGGTCCTTCTAGTGATGCTTGTATCTCATTAAATAACACTTCTAGGCCTTTTGGGACTTCCTCATATTTGTGCCTAATGGAGGAAATTGGCTCATATCCTATAGATCTGGCTTCCTATGAAGGAAGCGCGATATTTGACTCTCCATGCAATATCTTAGGTAAACTATTCCTCTTGTGTTTCTGAAAGATGAGGAAACCAACTTTTTGGTCAAGGGGAAGAGTCTAGAATATTCTTCAGACTTCCTCATAAGATCTAACTCCCCTAAACATTTCATCATAGGGATAATTATCATGGATGTATCGGTTCATGTTAAATTGATCAAGGTTATTTTCCACTATTTTATGTGGATCATGTTTCTTGAACTTGTTGTCAACTAATTTGACATCCTCCATGGCTGTGGCCTCGACTTTAGAGTGACCAAAATCTAATAACATAAGCATGCCAACCTGAATGGGGAAAGTTGGCCAGACCATTTTCTAAGATGCTTTTAAATCTTTATTGATACCTCTTTCCACTGTCTAGTATGCCACTTCTCTACACACCATCCTGTCGAGTAAAAACTATGGGAGAGCATGAGGGGGAACCAAACAACCGACTACTCTAATATAGGAGAAATTCTCCTCAATGAACTAGTCTTCCAGATTGCCTAAGTTCCCCATAATCCTTTCTGAAATCCAGGGTGGAGCATGACCATAAATGGCTATATGAAGAATCACTATGACATTGTGACATATTTCATAGAAGAAATCTTTGGCGTTCTCCTCCCATAACTTGGAGTGATAAAATTGAATTGGTTTGGAACTGGCTAGGGTCCAACTCCAGTTCATCAGGGGTAAATGGGTCCTAAAGAGAATTCCATCCATAACATATAACGACATGTAAAAAGGGGCATGATTCCCTTTTGATTTTGCTGATTTATAATCAACAATTTCCTTGTCCAGATTATTTGACATCATTTTGTCCCAATTGAAAGTATAACCCTCGACTACCTCATTGATGATGGCTACCCACTCAACTGAAAAATGTGTAGGGTTATTCTTCCCAAACATGTGATAAAGAATCATGGATACATACAACAGATGAGTGTCCAAAGACATTGTGGCATACATACCATGAGCATAGGCACTGAACTTCTCTGGATGTCTCCACCAAGTCTTGACTATATCATGATTGTTTCTGGCGTATTGGGTGCATTCCTTTCTCTCAAACTCTAGAAGTAATGTGGAATTGTAAGTGTATTTAGGAGTAGGGGAATTTTGTACATTACTTGTAGGTGCTCTGGTTAGAAAGAGCCAAAAGTGACCTACTGGTGGTTGATTATGCTCCTGGTCCAGATGTCGACATGTTCCAAAGCCCAACTTATCATATCGTTATAGGGTATGATTATTGGCCACACAACGATCTTATGATGATCTGATTGTGCTACATGCCTAAGATTAGTTGTAAAAGAGTCATTGTATTCTTCGATAGAGTCGTTTGGACAGTTAATGATCTCATGATCTAAGACATCAAAGACCTATGTCAAAGTTTTAATGATGTTCGCAACTTGCAGAGTTGTGTCTGATAGAACGTCAGTGTTCGGATTTGAATCATCATCTGATGCATCAAGATTCTTTGCAAATTTTCATGGAGCCATAGTCCTCAAGGAAATAGTATCCGCTTACCCATTACAAGAGAAGTTTGTAAGCTCTACATTGGATAAAAACTACTAATTGCAAATGGTAAAAATGAATTTGAAATTTGAAGTGCTTTATTCAAAAGGTATATTAATCTTCGTATAGATTTACTACCGAAGAATTTATTAAATGACGGCAACCACACTCTCAACAGCTGGTCGCTCCTCCAGGACCTTCTCACTTCACGGCCCGAAGAGTCGATGCTCTTCTAACTCCTACCCGGGAGTTCTATCACCCACAGTCTTCTCGGGAATCTTCCCTTTCGGAACTTGGGAAGTCGGGTTTCGCGGACTCGCGAACCTTATGGGCACCTCCCGTGCAACATGAAACCCCGAATCCCGATCCGCGATGTCAACGGTCAACGCTCTTGATCTCGGGGATTTTCCTATCGGGAAATCGGCAGGTGTGAGGTGGGGAGATACTTACCTTTCGAATCCCCGAACACCGATGTGCCGATATGCCTCCACGCGTCTCCCCCTGACGTCCGGGTCCCACACTACCACGTCATGTCGGGACTTCGCGACTCGCGGATCCACGACTCCAATCCTCTTGCCTTTGGAAACCCCGAATACCGAAAGTCCGATACTCCGGATTTGTGCCACCTGGCCACGCTCTGATCAACGGTCTCGATCAAATCGGGAAATCGCCCTTCGTGATTTCAATGTGCATGGGATTCTTGCCCCGCAAACCCCGATTTGCTGATGTGCGATGGAAATGGTTCCTCCGGCCCCTGCGGCTTAAACCCCCTCGCAACTCCTTCCGGATCTGACGATCCACGGGATCTCGGGAAACTGCCCGACTATTTTAAGTCGCCGATTCTCTTCCTCTAAGAAGAGTCCTCCGCTCCGCCACCTTTTCCTGTGCGGCCTCTGCTGAATCAATTTCCCAATGAACCAAAGGGATATCCCTTCTGAGCTTCGTCCTCTAATACCTTCAGAGAAACTCTATGCACTTCTGCTCACCCTTCAACCTCCAACCACTCTCCAAGTGTTGAAGTTCTCCTGGGCTCTGTGCGCTTCAGGCTTTCGACAGAGTCTCAACCCTCCCCTTCTCAGGCTGCGACTGAGATTCGACCTCAACCTGCACTCGCCTACACGGCTCGAATAACTCAATCCAACTCTGGGAAAAGAGAAACCAAGGTCCAGCTACTTAGCCGCCTCGACGCACTCGATGCGGAGGTATTCGACTGCACTCGATGCAGGAATCTCACGGCTCAAGCAGAGAAACAATTGAAACTCATTCTCTCAGGTTCCTGACCTGATAAGCAATCACATATGCAGCATACAAAAGATACGCATAAAATGAAGCAAGTAAACAAAAGCATAGCATCAACAACATGAAAGTATCAAACACATCCATGATGATTGAATCAAGCTCATCCTATTAATTCAATGACTGTACATGGAGTTCTTCACAAGCTCTCTCTTGGCTCTGCTCTCTCTTGCTCCTCTCTTGCTCCTCCTCTATGAATGAATGAGGATCTGAATAATAATACATTGATACACGGGAGGGTGTCTATACTCCGTTTTCCCTCTCCAAGCTAAAACTGTCTAATCTACAGTTAATTCCTATCTAACAACATTAATTCCAATAAATGCCTTCCTATCTACTAATACAATACAACTGTGCTTGGCTTTAAATGCCTCATCCAAACGACGGCGCAACAATCTCCAAAGCATTTCAAAATGTGCGTGCTGGCACTGTCCAGCTGTAGGTTCTTTCTCCATGCGCGCTGGCTCGCTTGATGACGTGTGGATGCTCCTGCATCATTAAACTTAATGGAATTCATTACCTAGGGATTTGCAATCCTTATTTGAAATCATTAACCTTAATCCATCGTAAATGTCATTAATACTTCGAGGGTTCGCATTCGGGAGTTTTGGATGTGACAGGGTGGAAATATCCCAAAGTTTGAATTCACGGAGGGGTTAACTTTGAGTAATCACTTTTAAATGTTAATTAATCATGTTTAAAACATTGTATTAACTTTAAGTGTTTTAGAAGTTTGGACTTCGGAATTTTTGAATATAGCACAAGAGAAATTTCTTAATATCTAAAACTGCGAAGTAATTAATTTTTGAGTAATCACTCTTAAACATTGTATTAACTTCAAGTATTTCAAAATTTGGAGGTTTTGAATATAACACAAGGGAAATTTTTCGAAATCCGAAACCACGAAGTAATTAATTAACTCTTAATCATGACTCATTAAAGTCGCTAACCGTTTTATTAATTCTTTGAAAACCTTTTTACTTTTTGTAATCACTTTACTTCGATGCTTTAATAATCCAAGGATTGTGAAATCAGAAACTCCCGAAGAGTAATCTCTCGAAGTAACATGGTAGGGATGACGTCATTATGATGATGTGTCATGAAAAGAGAGGTTCCACGTGTCACTTGAAAACGTGCGAATCATGCGATGTAAACGTCAAAAATGAGTGCCATGTGTCAACTCAGGGAAATATTTTTTTAAAGGACATGTGTTCTATGACTCCTATTTGTGAGTTCTTTAGGTAAAGTCACGAGTGATTTTCTTCGGGTTTCAGATTTTTGGGGTTTTCATTGTTTTGGTTTGCTAGAATACCCAAAGTGCGGAGCTACGAAGTGATCGTTGAAGGCTTTCTTTTAAAGCTTGGGAGTCTCCAAAACTTCGGAGGCCATTAGTACCGTTCAATCAAATTAGTGATACTCATCAAAAGTAGACATTTTAAGAACCTTATAGATAAATAACAACCAATGGATTTGATTTAAAATTAAAAGGTAACTCTCTAATTTTTTATTTTTTTTTTGGGTAAAAACTTTTATTTATAAGAGGTAAAAAATAAAGTTCGATAGATCAAAATTAGGCATGTTCCAACATAGGCTCCATCTGGGGAATGTGGCTCTCTGTGAGGCATGAAGGAACAGTAGACCAAGTTCCTTTATTGGGTAAATGGTGTCGTTATTGCTTTTTGAAAAACATTTTCTAGTTTTATTTACAAATTAATCATACATAGAAAAACAAACTTAACCAAATCTCAAAAACCTTCAAAACATATTGAATGACTGTTCTCAAGTTAGGTTGTTTAAAATTTCCTTTTCTTAAAACTGATTTTAGAATTGTTTAAGATAATCAAAATAACTTTAACTGAAATATCAGTCTTTGACCGAATTCATTTGCTTCAAGGTTAAGCGGATGTAACAATTTATTCAGGGGAATCCCTAGTCGGATTAGGATGTAAATATCACCAGAAAGAGAACTAGATGATAGAGTATGATATATGGATATGTATGACAGTATTGCATATATCATAGATATTTCTTCACTCCTAGCAAGCCTGTTCAGTACCCTGATGAAGTTATCTACTTCTCCCATTGAATCTCCTTTCACCACTTCAATTAACACTTTTGTATTTTGCTGAGATGAGGGAAATCAATATATGAATTTCCTTTCATCATCTCTTTTGGACAAGATGGGGGAAATCAGCTTATGAATTTCCTTTCACCATCTGTTTTGTATTTTAACATTTTGAAGTGGGGGCAATCAATTTCTATGTAACATACAAGGGATGATACCCGTTTAAATTTTTTGAAAAGAAGGAATGTCAACAATTTTAAGAATACTTTGAAACTAACTTTCTTCCAATTTTCAATACACCTTCACCTATAGGAAAATTTTTCATGGGAACTTAATATTTCAAGGATCAACCTTGAGTGAAATAGTCATTTTAAAATCTGATAGAAGAGATAAAATTAGCAGGATTAGCCTAAACATACTTTCTCAATTAAAATCTAAGGAACATAAATATTTTCACCTAATCTTGTTTTGAGTCAAGGTAAGTTACTTTATTTCTATGAAGACTAAAATAGGATAAAGAAAATATGAAGTAGATAGGAACTTGGGGATAGGAAAAAAAAGCAACCAAATCGAGGATTTAGAGGACCTGACACAAAAAATCCTAATCCTACACAACTTTGTGTATTTAGTTCAGACTTCCTTCGAGTTTACTTATTTTTATTTTATTTTTATTCAAGAGATGGCTTTAGAATTTATCAGTATGACACTTTAAGTTGTAATTTTATACCTCTCTGATTTTTAGGTCAAGTGATAGTATTATTATGAGTGAAAAATTCCTTCACATTCATTTCAAAAGAATTTTCTTAAAATTTATTTGAACTAGAAGGGTAGGAACTCATACTTCATTTTCCTTTTGAATTTTTAACAAGGTGGATCATTAATTTATCACCTGTTTTGAGAGAAATCAAAGGTTTGAAAAATGAGTGTCGAATTTTTATTCAGCCTCATCTCCTATTCTACAAGAAATATTCTGCAAAAGGAATAAAATGTAAAAAGTCAGAAAATCCTGTGGGATAGAGATGGTATGTGATAAAGATGTTTTTATTTTTCATTTCAACGATGTCAAACAATCATAAGTTTATTGAAAACATTTACAACAAATGATCAAATGACTCAAATAATTTACAAAAAGAAAAGAAAAATTGAAAATTAACATAGCCAATGTCAATCCAATCCGATATATACAAATGGAAATCCAAAATGTGACTACTACATGAAATATTTTAAATAACGCCCATTGATAGGAGTGTCGATAATTTATCCATCACAATTTTCCAGCGACAATGAGTTTTTTCCCTCAACAACTACAATTTTGAATGATCTGAACCAGTGATGATCGAATTTTCCATGTTTCCCTGCATCTTCCTTTCTAGCCTCCCATTTTAAAACTAAATCACCGGGAAGAAACCCCATGTCTTTGGATTTTTTATCGAAAAGGGCCTTCATATTATCGTGTTACTTTTGAAGCTTATCATCCATTTCCACTCTATTCTGTTGAACTTCGATGATTTGATTCATTCTTCTCGTAACGTTGCTTGGCTCTTCGTTTGCATCCTGCTAGATTTTAATCATAGGAAGAGAAATATTGATATGAAGGATAACGCCAGTACCATAAACCAATTGGAAAGGAGACATACCTATAGATTTCTTGGAGTTGATTTGGTTTCCCCACAAGGAATACTTTAAGTGTACATGCCAAGATTTTTTATTTTCTGTCAAATTGTTTTTGATTATACTCATCAAACTCTTTTTATATGATTCAGCCAACCCATTTCCTTGAGGATAATAAGTTGTAGAATGACCTAAAATAATATTGTATTTCTGATAGGAATTGATCATTGCCATAGATTTAAAATCATGAGCGTTATCAATGACTATCTTCCTAGGACAACCAAATCTTGCTAAGATGTTTTCTTCCAAAAAGTTTATTACGACTGAATCTATAGCATTCCGAGTTGGAATGGCTTCAACCCATTTTGTAAAGTAATCAATAGCGGTTAGAATCCATCTATGTTGAGCACTTGATTGTGGATGGATTTCTCCGATGAAGTCTAGGCCCCATTGTTGGAAAGGATCTTCAGTTTTTACTGGAATTAAAGGTAAGGCAGGGAGCTTTTCCTTACCAGTGAACAGTTGACATGAATTGCAAGCTCTGACCCTTGCATTCACATTAGTAAATAACTTCGGCCAATAATATCCTTCCCTTAAAATATTGTAAGTTGTTTCTCTTCAGGTATGATGTCCTCTGCATACTCCTTCATGAAATTCATCATTGACACCTTTTGTTTCAGATTCCATCAGGCAACATAAAAAGAAACCCAGAGGGTCTTTCCAGTACAGGTTGCCATAAACACTGCAATACTTAATTGCATGTAGTTTTAAGTTCCTTGCTTTATAAGGAGTCATGTCATTTGGGCATTGAAGAGTAAGGAGGTATGTAACAATATCATGGTGCATCTGAATTATAGGTGCTTGATCATCAATTTCCTCTATATCCAGGAGAGGATCATGTGATTCAAAGTTATTTATTCCAAGCACTCTAAAATTTGATTTAGCTAATAGCCTTGGAAGACCTTGACCTTTCACTAGCTTGGTTGGTTCTACTTCTAAATCAAACTCTTGAATTTTATCCAACCAAGATGTCTTTAATTGCATTTGTTGACACATAAGCAATTATTTTGGAGTGCAAGACATATGTTCGGAAAGCCTTGAGAGCCTTCACCATTGCATAAGCTTGTTTTTCAAGAATATCATATCTTAGCTCTGCATCCCTGAGACTTTTGTTGAAAAAGGCTATGGTTTGTTTGAATCCTTCTTCATTCTTTTGAAGGAGCATTGTTGCCACGATATGTTCAGAGGCGAAAGAGAAGATTAAGAATTATTTTGTATAGTCCATACTTACCAATATTGGTGCCTCTCCTATATCTTTCTTAACACGCTTGAAAGACGCTTTGGCCTCTCCAATCCATTTTACTTTGTTTTCCTTCTTTAGAATATATGTAATCAATTTTATTATTTTAGCAAAGTTAGCGATAAATCTCCTCAAAAAATTGATCGTACCTAAAAACGATTGAATATCTTTTCTATTTCTCGGAATATTAATCAACTCAATGGCCTCAACTCGCTTAGGGTCAACCTTGATTCCATATTTTGAAACTATATGACCTAAAATTTTACCTTCTTGCATAGAAAAGTGTGATTTTTTGGGGTTAAGAGACAAACCAAATTTTCTGCATTTTTCAAAAGTCTAGCTGAGGTGCATCAAATGTTATTCATCAGAACTAGAAAAAATTGTCAGATCATGAAGATAAATAACAAAAAACTTGTCTCTCTCACCAAAGAACATGATATCCATCACTCTATGGAAAGTTTCTCCCTCATTCATCAAACCAAAAGTCATTTTATCATACATAAAGGTTCCCCATGGAGTGGTAAACACAATATTGTCTCTATCATCTTCATGAACAGCGATATGATTATATCTTGAGAAACCATAAATCATAGAAATGATGTTAGCCCCTACTACCTTCTCTAAAACGTAGTCCCTCTTTGGGAGTGGGTAGTTATCTTTAAGAGATGATCGATTTAAGTTCCTAAAATCAATGTAGAGTCATATTTCACCATTCTTCTTTCTGACAAGGACCAAATTTTCTACCCATTCAGAGTATCTGAGGGGAACGATGATTTTTTCATCAAGGAGTTTCTTAACTTCCCTTTCTATTTCTGGCAGAAGAATTGGTTTTATCTGTCTAAGATTTTGCATGAAAGGTTTAATACCATGTTTTAAGGGAATCTTGTGTTCAATAACAAAAGTATCATAAGTTTTTAGATCATCATAATACCATGCAAAAACATCATTATATTGTCTATGTAACTCAGTGTATTTACTCTTTATTTTGGTCTAAAGGTATTTTGATATTTTGACCATTTTGGGATCTTCATTAGTTCCTACATTACAGTCTTCAACTTCTTCGGGTTGAGGTAGCAAGGTAGACTTTAAAGTTATATCATCCTGGTCAAACAACCTTTCTGAGGGAATCATGCCTCTGGGAATTTGATTGTTTTCAATTCAGAGCATGTGGTGATTTGAAATTTTATTTTGGAACTTCTCTAGGTTCTCTCCTTCCTGCATAATCCAAGCAAGATCATTTTGATTTTCTTGATCTATGTGAGTCTCAGAAAACTCATCAACCGTTTCTAGGAAATGTTTGATATGTTCATAATCTTCAAACACTTTCCAGTGTTGAACATTGTTCATAATAGAAGGTCTATGTCTCATATCAATGTCATATTTCAATTTCAAAATAGTGGGTGGTATGAAAGTCACAGCAACTTTGGCCAAAGAATCAACTTGCTGATTTTTCATTCTGGGAATAGAGTGAATATTAAAGCACAATAATAAATTCTCTATAAGATCCTAGGCACAATTTATATACGATCTCAATATTGGATTCTTATCTTGATATTGTTGTTTTATTTGTTTTACAATGAGCTCATCATCACCATAAACTATCAAATGTTCGATTTTTAATTTTCTTGCACCTTATAATCCTAAGACTAAAGCTTCATACTCACAGACATTATTGGTATAATCAATGTCTCATTATAATCTGTAAGATAAATTAATAACATATTCCTCTCCTAGTGCCATGAATAAAACTCTAGCTCTTGCTCCTTTGCAGAATGAAGCACCATCGAAGAACATTTTCCACACCCCTTCTCTAACATTTACATTTTTCTTTGAAATTTATGTTTTTTTATTTTATTCTTCTATACATTCTTCAAAATCATCATCTATAGATAATATACAATTTCCTAAGTCTTGGTCAACAACATAGATTGGGTAGTTATTGGGGTTTTGAGGGTCACTTACAGTATATGTCGGTCTAGTTTCTCTGTACAGTCGAGTGAATTATCCACCAAAATTCGGAATTGTAGCATATGTCATGTCTAGATGAATTGATCCTCCTAACTTGGAGACCCAATATCTATATAGAAGCATACCATACTTGGCAGGAATGTTAGCAACAACCACATGCATAAGGATACTTTTCATAGGAATCTGAGCAAGATTTACCACTAAATATTTAATCATACCCAGACACTTAACCTTTCTATAGTCAAACAAGTATATATCTTGATAAGGTCTGGTGATTTCAAGGACTAATTTTTCCATGATAATCTTAGGCATTAAATTATGCGAGGCTCCGGAGTCTAACATGTAATTGTGAAGTAAATGATCATACAGAGTCAATGTAATATAGAATGTAGCAATAAAATCCTTATTGTTCTCAATGTGTGGTCCAAACATGATTGCAGGTTTTTCATCCTATAAATTGATAACATCAGCTTGACATTCAACATCAGAAAAATGTATTGCTTTAGAGATTTGTTTTTTATAGATCGGGTTCCTAGCAAGTTCAACCAGAGGCATCGGAATTTTAATTTTATTAAGTTCATTCTCTAAACTGAAAGTCACAATTGGTTTTTCAATTTCCTTGGTCAGAAGTTCAGCCTCTGTATTTTCTGGCTTCTTAGTTTGTACTTCATTTGTTTCAACTTTCTTTGTTCGAGCAACTTGTTGTTGGATCATGTTTTCATTGATTCCAATGGTTTGATTGATTGATGTCAAAGGATTGATTGATTGATGATTGATGTAATATAATATGTATTGTCCTTGATGAGAATGCATAGATGAAGATGGATCAATGAGTTGTCATTGATATGATGAAGATGGATCAATGAGTTGTCATTGATACATGATGAATATGGATCGATGTGGTTTCATTGGTATATGATGCATTGTTGGAAAAATGTATATATGACTCATTATTGTCTTATCATGATTGATAAGTTGCAAAAATAGATGAACTCCAAAGTGGTCCTCTTATGGTGAAAGCCTTCATGGGGAGACGCTTTGCGGATTGAGTTATCCTAGAAGAATGACCCATGCTATCATTATTGTATTATCATGATTGATAAGGTGCACAAATGGATGAAATCCAAAGTGGTCCCCTTATGGTGAAAGCCCTCATGGGAATACGCTTTGCGGATTGAGTTATCCTAGAAGAATGGTTGGAGGACCCATTCTTGTATGTGGAATAACAATATGAAGATCAAGGAAATTGTTGGTGAAACTATCCTAGATGGATAGTTCTTGTCATGCCATTTCCGGTGGTATGTGGAATGTCACATAAATCCTCATGGTTTGAGAGTTATGGCCTTACGAAGATGAAGAACCCCCACATGAAGGATTGAAGCCCCCAAGGTCAAAGAAGTCAAAGTGACCTAAAAGAAGAAATCATTATTTAAATGATAAAGTAAAGTGACAAAGTCAAGGTGGATTATTTAAATAATAAAGAGAAGTGGCAAAATCAAGAAATGATATCGTAAGGTGACAAAATCAAGAAGGAATATTTATGGAAAGTGGTTAACCCTAAAAATAAGGAAAATAGGTTAAGTGACCTAGAAATGGGTTAAGTGACCTAAAAGAAGAAATCATTATTTAAATGATAAAGTAAGGTGACAAATTCAAGGTGGATTATTTAAATGATCAAGATAAGTGACAAAATCAAGAAATGATAAATTAAGGTGACAAAATCAAGAAGAAATATTTAAATGATAATGTGGTTAACCCTAAAATAAGGAAAATAGGTTAAGTGACCTAGAAATGAGTTAAGTGACCTAAAAATGGGTTAAGTGACCTAGAGGATGAAATTATAAATAAGATAGCAATGGTCTCTTGTAGATCATCATTTTTGCGGATCAATGAAGAGCTTATTGTGAGAATATCTTTTGGAGTATTGGTGGAGAGCTTCTTGAGCATTTTTGGTGTGGAACACTTGAGAATATTGAAGATATATAGGTGAATGAGGTAACCAAGGATATATAAGATGAATTACAGAAGTAAGGTGAAGAAAAGAGGGATGGAATTGAAGGAAGGATAAATTATTTTCATGATGCTTTCTAAGGTAAGTTATTTACAGGTCATCTCACCATTTTCATATTAAATTTTTTTATATAATGAATCAGACCATGCGATTGATCTACCATTTTGGAAACATATCCAAGTATCTATGGTAAAAAATTCATCTTGTGGGTCGTTGTACTTTTGGAGATAAACTCCGTGGAAGATAGGGTTTGTGGCTGGTCCTGAAACTAGTCTAAAACAAATGTTTTGGGTAAAAACATCATAACTTCTTCATAACAGATCCAAATTCAGTGATACCAATTGTGTTGGTTATATTATAGGCTTTAGTGTTTTTTTAAATATTTTTGGATCAATTCAATGAATATTTTGTGTAGGGCACGCTCTACAAGGTCGCTCTCTAGAATAAGCCAGAATTCAGCAAGGTATGCCATTTTTGCTATAACTCTTTTTATAAGAGGTTCCAAGTAGTACCACTTGGAGGAATTGCATAAAACACACTGAATAAATTTTTTTATTAGTTTCAAATATTTACTCTTTACAGGTACAAAGTTATGATTATTTCAAATTGGGGTTGTTGACTAATCCAAAACTAGTCATGGTTGAGACAAGCAGTTGATGAGTTGGCACATACATGAGTTGTATAGTTGATGATGTTGGTACATATTGATGAGTCATTGTTTATGAGTAGTTGAAACATGATTGGTATATACTTGGTACATGTTTGGATGCAATTGTTTATGGTACAGGTTGATTATAGGTTGTTTGGCACAGGTTGGTGCATGGTTGATGCACTTGTTTATGTTGACAGATTGATATATGTTGAGGATTGTTTCCTCATATTAGTTCATGCTAAGAATGTAAGTTGAGTCTTGCATATAGATCTGTTTCTCTTGTAGATTTGTACTCTATTTAGTTGTTGCTAAAAAACCCCAGGATTGAAGTCCATAATAAAAAGAAAAATTGTACATACATCTTGTGTTCTTTGAGTTCCTTCTGGAGATGATTTTTTGATGATATGTTGCTGATATGTATTCACATATAACTGATTATAAATGACATCAATGAGTAATGAAAAAATGTTGAATGTTAACTAAGGAGTTTTTGTCTAAGAGGGAAGTTTTGGGAAAAAGATCCCCACACTCATTCACCCCCCCCCCCCTCTAAGTGTGGTAGGTGTGTCCAACAATTGGTATTAGAGTGGTCCTTCACTACATTCCTTAACAAGATTGAAGGAGATCCATAGACACACAAATGGATGATGAAATACCAATCCTTTATGAGGAAAACTATTCTACTTGGAGAATAGAGATGAAAGTGTATTTGAAGACAATGTGAGAAGCTATTTGGAAGGCAACCATTGGTGGATTTGAGGAACAAGTCAAACTAGGCATCTCAAAGGGAAGGAAATAAGAATGATGCATTGGCTCTCAAGACCATTTTTAGTGGACTCTCAAGTCCTATCAAAGAGAGCATGGGACAATGCACTTCTGCCAAGGATCTATGGCTAAAGCTAGAGGAGACATATCAAAGCAAGAAGGATAAAGAAGATATTGAAGATCACTCCATCAAGATCACTAAAGGTAAAGAATATCCAAAAACTATTGAATGCATTATTTCTAAATGTGATTTTGAAGACATTTCAAATGAAGGAAAATAATTATGTGTTGGTATTAGCAAAAAGGACTATAGTGAAGATATTTCAAATGAAGGTAAAGAACTCTGAAAAACCCTTGATTGCAATGATTATGTTGAATTTTTCTCTACAAGTGAAGAAGAAGATATAGAATCAGTTTGTGTAAAGTTTAATGGTAATTATCCCATGAAAAGAATAGAAGAAAATCTATTAAAACTTCAAAAGGAAGTTGAAGAGGGTTTATATAGATATAGAAGTGATCATTATTATATAGACTATAACTATCTTTCAGATAACACTAAGAAGTTTCTTAGGAGGAGTCTAAGGCACATCTTGAAGTTAAAAGAAATGATCAAGGAACAAGAAGAGAGCAATAAGACTCCATTATAAGAAAAGGAAGAAGAGATCACAAGACTAAAGAATGGAAAAGAAGATATAAATGTAGATGATGAGATTAACAAAAATTTTGAGACCATTGTTCATCTCAAGACCCAAATTAAAGAAGCCAAAAGAATATAGGAACTATTGAAGATTCAAATAAATAAAAAGGAAGAGTCATGTTGTAAGTTAGAAGATGAAATTGTTGACCTTAGAAAGAAGTTGGAAAAGTCAAACAAATTCTTGAATAGCTCACGAATCCTGGATGAGATCTTGGAAAGTCAAAGATCATCATGTGATAAATCAGGTCTTGGATACAAAGGAGAAGATACACATGTTGAAGCAAGCACCTCAAATAAGAATGAGGTAAATCCATCAAAGAAGGAAGACAATGTTGCAAAGCAACCATCTACACAAGGAAAATAAAATTTCAAAAGAATAAAGCAAGGAAGACATAAAGAAGCCATTCTTGGGACACCAAAGCAAAGGTATGAGAGTATTTTTCATGGGAATTGTTATTCATGTAATGGATATGGTCACAAAGATTTTGAATGTAGATCTTATGAATGGAGATATACTGGAAGATTTTATAACACCATGAGGTTTTGGAGATGTGATCAAGTAGGACACATTGTTGTTCATTGTAACACTATGAGATGCTATAGTTGTAAGGGATTTGGTCACAAATCCCATGAGTGTTGGAACACAAGAAGAAAGTTCATGATGAGAACTTCAAATAGCATGGCTAGAAGAAGGAATGAAGTAAGGAAGGGAGACATCCTTGAAAATATGGATGCTCAGAGATCAATTTTGGAGGAGCAGGGACATCTACAAAAGTGGGTGAAGAAGACAGAGCAGCTAGAACAAAATGAAAGACTGAAGGGAAGCTCAAGTAAGTCATCTACTGAAGCATACATGGGTGACAGTGGTATCAGTCATGTACATACACAGGTTGACCTTGTATAGGTCGTGTACATATGTGATTTGTTGTGCAACAGACAACGTATATGTGGTAAAGCCTTGATAAAAGAGCTATGCACATGGATTGCGGCTTGATGTGATGGTATAACACTCTGTTACAGGGTCTGGCATTGTTTGTTATAGGTTCTGACACTATTTGTTGTAGGTTTAAGTGTTCATCTATTGGATTATGTAAAATAAAATATCAAGTGCATGACACTAACCCATGAGTATGGATTGATATTGATCTGTTGATATACATTGTTGGTACATATCTGAGTTTCATTGATATATCTTATGATGTCTTATAGGATGCATATGTTGATATCATGGTGCATGCATTTTTCATGTGGATTGGGATACATATTGGGACATATGGTTGGTGAGTTGATAAGGTGATCATTTTGTACATCATTGTTGATCTATAGTTGATGCATGATTGTTACTTTTCTAGTACATTGGAAGAGGTGCCTACTAGCAGTTTGATTGGCACATGTTTTATGGAGGATTTGGCATACATATATGGGATTCATCATTTTGTGGTATTGGTTCATGGTAATGTACATGTTTGGTAAACTCATATATGGTGTATGCTTGATGATACTACACCATTGGTACTACTTGATTAACACAACAATTGGCAGTTGTTTGAGATACATGATTTTGGCACTTGGTTGATGATGGAGACATATCATGAGTGATATGATACATTGTTTAGCATGTTTGTAGATGCACATGGTTAGCATATTGGTGGATGCACATGGTTAGCATATTGGTAGATGCACATGTTGGCATGCTGATAAAGGCATATGATAGATACATTCCATGGATGATATCTTTTGACACATTGCATGATGTTGATGTACATGGTTGATGTACATAGGTGTTGTGCATGATGAGCACACATTTTGTACAGGATGTACTTGGTTGATATTTTTCTCTTGATTCTTCATTTCATTGTTGACATATATTTTTCTTCATGATGCTTGATATGACATGAGTTTGATGCATGAACAAGTCCAAGGATAGTTATATGGTAGCACAATGTTAATATTGTAGAAAAGATAGGGGAGACATACCCATAGGGGGAGTCATTCTTCTTCCCATGATTCTAGGAGGAGATATTTATCATATGCATACCTAGAAAAGATCCCTATACTTGAAGAAAGAGCACAAGAGCATAATTTCAGGGGGAACAATGGTCACATGGGGATTATGTTCGATGTATCTTCAGCATTACATCAGAGTGATATCCCTTGTTCAAAAGGGGAGATATTATTCAAAGGAAGATCAAAGGCATTCAGACAGGGGGAGAAGCCCCAAGGAGAGTTCAAGCAAGGGGAGCAGCCCCAAGATGAGAATGGCCCTTTGCCATAGATGTCAAAGGGGGAGAGTTAATCCCATTGATATGATTGGTGTTTACTGATGGAGAGAGATAGTCACATTGAATATTGATGTAGATCATGCCTTATCTACATGCTGACATCAATAATTGGTAATTGGTTTTCACATCGATGTTGGTATTGCCATCAATGCCAAAGGGGGAGATTGTTGGATCATGTTGTCATTGATGCCAATGGTTTGATTGATTGATGTCAAGTGATTGATTGATGTCAAAGGATTGATTGATTGATGATTGATGTAATATAATATGTATTGTCCTTGATGAGAATGCATAGATGAATATGGATCAATGAGTTGTCATTGATATGATGAAGATGGATCAATGAGTTGTCATTGATCCATGATGAAGATGGATCGATGTGGTTTCATTGGTATATGATGCATTGTTGGAAAAATGTATAGATGACTCATTATTGTCTTATCATGATTGATAAGGTGCATAAATGGATGAACTCCAAAGTGGTCCCCTTATGGTGAAAGACCTCATGGGAAGACGCCTTGATTTTCATCTCGTTATTCCACATACAAGCATGGATCCTCCAACCATTCTTCTAGGATAACTCAATAATTGGTAATTGATGTTTATTGATGGGGAGAGATAGTCAGATTGAATATTGATGTAGAGCATGCCTTATCTACATGTTGACATCAATAATTGGTAATTGGTGTTGACATCAATGTTGGTATTGCCATCAATGCCAAAGGGGGAGATTATTGGATCATGTTGTCATTGATGCCAATGGTTTGACTGATTGATGTCATTGATTGATGTCAAGTGATTGATTGATGTCAAAGGATTGATTGATTGATGATTGATGTAATATAATATGTATTGTCCTTGATGAGAATGCATAGATGAAGATGGATGAATGAGTTGTCATTGATATGATGAAGATGGATGAATGAGTTGTCATTGATACATCATGAAGATGGATCGATGTGGTTTCATTGGTATATGATGCATTGTTAGAAAAATGTATAGATGACTCATTATTGTCTTATCATGATTGATAAGGTGCACAAATGGATGAACTCCAAAGTGGTCCCCTTTTGGTGAAATCCCTCATGGGAGGACGCTTTACGGATTGAGTTATCCTAGAAGAATGACCCATGCTCTCATTATTGTCTTATCATGATTGATACGGTACACAAATGGATGAACTCCAAAGTGGTCCCCTTATGGTGAAATCCCTCATAGGAAGACGCTTTGCAGATTGAGTTATCCTAGAAGAATGGTTGGAGGATCCATGCTTGTATGTGGAATAACGAGATGAAGATCAAGGAAATTGTTGGTGAAACTATCCTTGACGGATAGTGCTTGTCATGCCATTTCTGATGGTATGTTGAATGTCACATAACTCCTCATGGTTTGAGAGTTATGGCCTTACGAAGATGAAGGACCCCCACATGAAGGCTTGAAGCCCCCAAGGTCAAATAAGTCAAAGTGACCTAAAAGAAGAAATCATTATTTAAATGATAAAGTAAAGTGACAAAGTCAAGGTGGATTATTTAAAGAGAAGTGACAAAATCAAGAAGGAATATTTAAATGATAAAGTGGTTAACCCTAAAATAAGGAAAATAGGTTAAGTGACCTAGAAATGGGTTAAGTGACCTAAAACTGGGTTAAGTGACCTAGATGATGAAAGTATAAATAAGGTAGCAATGGTCTCTTGTAGATCATCCTTTTTGTGGATCAATGGAGAGCTTCTTGTGAGAATATCTTTCAGAGTATTGGTGGAGAGCTTCTTGTGAGAGCTTCTTGAGCATTTTTGGTGTGGAATACTTGAGAATATTGAAGATCTATAGGTGACTGAGGTAACCAAGGATATATAAGATGAATTTCATAAGGAAGGTGAAGAAAAGAGGGTCAGAATTGAAGGAAGGATAAATTATTTTCATGATGCTTTCTAAGGTATGTTATTTACAGGTCATCTCACCATTTTTGTAATAACTTTTTTTATATAATGATTCAAATAGTGAGATTAATATACAATTGAGGAAGCATATCCAAGTATCTATGGTAAAAAATTCAGTGTGTGGGGCATTGTAGTTTTGGAGATACACTCCGTGGAAAATAGGGTTTGTGGCTAGTCCTGAAACTAGTCTAAAATAGGTGTTCGGGTAAAAATGTCATAACTTCTTCATAACAGATCCAAATTATGTGAGACCAATTGTGTTGGTTATATTACAGGATGTAGTATGTTTTTTAATAGTTTCATATCAATTCAATGAACATTTTGTATGGGGCATGTTCTACAAGGTCGCTCTCTAGAATAATCCAGAATTCAGCAAGGTATGCCATTTTTTCTATAACTCATTTTATGAGAGGTTCCAAGTAGTTCCACCTAGAGGAATTGCATAAAAGACACTGAAGAAAATTGTGTATCATTTTTAGATCTTTATTGATTACAGGTACAAATTTATGATTATTTCAAGTTGGGGTTGTTGACTAATCCAAAACTAGTCATTGTTGAGACAAGCAGTTGATGAGTTGGCACATACGTGAGGTGTATAGTTGATGATGTTGGTACATATTGATAAGTCATTGTTGATGGGTAGTTTAAACATGATTGGTATATACTTGGTACATGGTTGGATGCATTTGTTTATGGTACAGGTTGATTACAGGTTGTTTGGCACAGGTTGGTGCATGATTGATGCACTTGTTTATGTTGACAGATTGATATCTGTTGAGGATTGATGCCTCACCTTAGTTGGTGCTGAGAATGTAAGCTGATTCTTGCATATAGAGTTGGTTCTCTTGTAGAGTTGTAATCTATTCATTTGTTGCTAAAAATCCCTCGGATTGAAGTCCATAATAAAACGAAAAATTGTACATACATCTTGTGTTCTTTGGGTTTCTTGTGGAGATGATTTGTTGATGATATGTTGTTGATATGTATTCACATCTAACTGATTATAAATGATAGCAATGATTAATGAGAAAATGTTGAATTTTAACTAAGGAGTTTTTGTGTAAGAGGGAAGTTTTGGGAAAAAGATCCCCACACTCATTCACCCCCCCCCTCCCCCCTCTAAGTGTGGTATGTGTGTCCAACAATTGCGTCTCAGTTGATGGTTTTGTAATTGCTGCCTCATTTTCTTTGTTTTATGATAAAATATTCTTTGTTGGAACATTTGTAGAACTTTTTTCTCTTGGCCTTAAGTCATATTTATGTTGAATCTCGACCATTATTGAGTCAGTGAGACCATTGTATGTAGAGTCCTCTAGATTTTTTATGTTTTTATCATTATTAAATAGAGATCCTGGATTTAAGGATTTCTCATAATCATGTTTGGTTAGGTGAGGCTCATGATCATCATCACTGAAGTTGTTTAGATCTTCCTATAACTCCTCATACTCTTTCACTTCATCTCTCTACATGAAATTGTCAGTTTTAAATGGAGCTTGAATATTTTGATCCTCATTTTTTATTTGTCTTTGTTGTATATGAGGATTAGGGTTTCTCGTGAATTGATTCCTAATGTATGGATCGGTTTTGGCTTGCTCTATTTCCATCCCAGAATTTATTTTTGATAAATCTTTAATAACTTTGGCCATCTCGTCCATTTTTTCCTCCGTGAACTTTCCAGATCTAGAGGGTCCTACGTTTTCTATAAAACGTCTGGGTTCTTTGGCTCCCATCTCAAATTTAGTTTTCAACCTCCCATATGCCATCACATTGGACTCAATTTATATAGCATAATATTGCATCCCCGCTAAAGTAGTGTATCTCCTTTCTCTCAAAAGTAGAGTGAAGTCGAAATCAAAAACCCCTGCAAAAGTGACTTTTGTAGCTAGTTGAGAAGGTTTAACTTTGGCTGGGATTTTTTGATAAAGATTATTAAATATTTGGATAAATTCTAGGACTGATTTAGAAGTTTTATTTCTCAAGGCTCCAAATTTGGTTAAATAATAAAGATGATATTTTTTCTCGCCCCATTGCCTTAGGAAGGGAGTTTCTAGATCATCATGTGACTGTATAGAACCTACTGGGAGTCCTTTGAACCAATTTCTTACATGTCCTTCAAAGTTATGTACTAACAACCTTGTGTAAACTTCCTCGTGTTTAATGCCGAGAATATCGACAAATTGATCGAAGAAGGCTATATGCTCTGTTGTTGTCAGATACCCTTCTCCCATGAATTTGGGGATGTTCGTCATGTAATTTTCGGGTAAATCATGCAAGACAACGTGAATAACTAAGGGAGCATATCTAATGGAAAAATTGGCAAAGATCTTAGTGGGTTGAGCTTGTCTAGCAACCAATGCACCTTTGGCACCACCAGCACCAGCACCTCCGACACCAGCCATTGAAAGCCTAGGAGACAAATCTCAAGGGATAAAATGGAGATTTTCAAAAACTTCAAAAGAATGATCTATTGACCTTTCAACTACTTCAAGATGTTTTGAATGAAGTTAGGGAAAGTGATCGTGAGAAGATGGAATATCTAGATCAGGGGGAAAAGGAAAACTTGAGCTTGGTTCCTCAGGTTTACCTGATGTATAGATAGGGGAGGAATCTGGGTATAGAAAACAATCTTCAGGATTTTGGGAAACAAAGACTTTTAATTCGGAAAGGGAAAGAATCGGTTTACTATTAATGATAGTGGGGATTGAAATGGATCCCTTGTTCTCACTGGTAAAAGTATCTATCAATGAAACAACGATGGTCTATTAAATCTCAAATTTTATTTTGGGAATAATTACCTCTGGAGTTTCAATCTTAATTTTAGGTTTACTTGTTGATGCTTCTGCAGAATGAACTTGTTTAAAATTTCCTTTAGGGGTTAGTTCTTCATCGGGAATTTTAACATTAAATTGTGTAATTATAGGTTGATGGACCTTACCTGCCAATGTAGAAGTTTGTCTGAGATATCGTTTTGGTTTCAACAATTTTTTGGGATCTGAAACTAGTGTAGTATGCTTTTTGTCTGGGTTTTTCCTGGTATTCTTTCGACCAAATTCTAGTTTTGTCTATGGTGGAGTTGTTGGGTGAAAGATAAATAATCCTTACTCACATATCCAATCTTTGTTCACCATAAAAGAACAAAATTTACCTTGTCATTCTCCCAGGGAAAACTAATTGTGTTTCTTTGTCCCCGACAATGGCGCCAAAAAAGATGTTCTTCCTGAGATTGATTCTAAGGATCAAAGAATAATGTCAGGAATGAAGGGTTTTAAATGAAATGTTTTTATGAGATCTTTTTTCTACCTTTCATTTCTTGAGAAATAGTATTTAAATGAAATTAATAATAAGACAATACAGAGGTCGTATATTATTATTTGAGTCACAATTATAATGTCAAATGATGTAGAAATATTTACAAAACTATTTAAAAAATTCAGGTATTAATTACAGATAAGTCTCACCTTGTTTATAGTAGAAGATGCACCCTTCAACAAGATATAAAATGAAGTATTTCACACAGATCGCAGGTCTTGTTTTACTCATAGAAATAACAGAGGAAACATTGTTTACTAAATGAATTCCTAGTATAATATGATCACACTAGATGTAATACTAAATTGAAATCAATCACTCTTCAAGAATTACAGAAAGAAATTCAGAGAAATGGAAACACATAGGGAACACATAACTCAAATTGAACGAAACTTAGAATCTTTGTCTTCACATGTATTAATACTCAAAAAAGAGTTTCTCTATTACATTCAGCAAGAAGCAGCCCTAAATAGTTCTTGAATCTATGTATTTATACAAAATATCATAATTGAATACTGTTGGACTTACAATATTTGACTAAAAATAGAATACATATGAATAAAACAACAACATGAAAATATTGATGAGTTGTGTTGGATTTTTCCTCTGTCTCTTCATCTGCTGGAAAAAGAGCTCGTTTTCCTTTAGTCTTTGAGCTGGATACACATGTCCATTAGGGTCACCAAAATCATTTGGCTTACAGTCTTATCCATTTGATCTTGTTGCCATCTGTCCCTTCGGGTGTGTTCAATGGGGCAAGGAATTGCAGTTGAAGACATGGGGGGGGGTAATTTGATGAATATCTCAGTGCTGGATCGTTAAGGGATGGATAACGGTTACAGGGAAGAGTAACTATTCACAAAAAGAATGATGGGGGAACAAGTGTCCAGTGAGGAGGTGGGATGAGTGGATGCAAGAATGCAGGTGATAGGGATAGATGGGGTAAGTGACTGTGGAGGGTGAAAGGTAGAGTGTGTGGAGAAAGTGGATTTTGTGTATGCTTTCGCATTTTCTCCCAGCTACACTTTATTTTACCTGTTCAATGCATTGGCTGCATCTATCCATCAATGCTACCACAAACCTTGAAGGCTCAATCCTTTAATTTAATTCGAAGGAAAACATATTCTTTTGTATCTAGGGAAGATTCTCCTGGATCTTGTTCACTTCTTGGACTATGGATTGAAACTGTGAACTTGGACTAACAAACCATTCGTTGATTTTAAGTAGATCAATCTGGCTCATCTCTTGGATGGTTGACTGAGTAGTTTCCTTTTTCTTTCTGGCGCTTTGTTGGTTCATTTCTATCTCAATATGTCCCAAACCCTCTGAGATATTATTCCCCTCAAACTCAATCATCTTTTTATTTAATGATGAATATGCCTCTAGACAAGCCTCTTTCACATCCGTGGCAAGTTTCTTTCCTTCTTCTAGATTTGTTTCCTAGGCTTTTAGGGCCATTTCCCCTCTTACTTGTTCTGAATGAGAAAGAAGAGGAAGACTAGGGGCATTATCTCTCTGCATCCATATGCGAAATTCATGAAACTTAGACCAGGCTAAGCAAGACTCTTTTTCCTTGACATAGATGTCTTTTATGGAAAGTTCTACTACTTGATAACATTTCTGAATAGAATCTACTTTCTAATAAAGCTCTTGTTGGAAAACTTCCAACCTCTCATTGATTTCTGATGCTTGAGTTTTGAAGGTCAAAATTTCTATCATTGTGTTCATTGTTAGGGTTAATTTGGCATGCTTCTTCTCTGTCAACTTGTCACGTTGAGTGACCAGACCTTGGGTGGTCTGTGAACTCCGGTAAAGAAGGTCAAGGTTATCCTATAACTGTTTAATTTGCTACTGATGGCTAACCCTGATTTTCTCAAAGTCCTAGTTCATCCTTATTTTGAAAGTCTTCCTTGTATTATATATCTGATTTTTCAATTGTTCTACCAAGAGGCATTTTTTTTGCAATTGTTCGGTCAAATTGTCCACTAACCATTGATTGGTAGTGGCAAAAGCCCCTAACAAACCTGCAACTTCTTTTGCATACTCAGGACCATCATGGACTTTCTCGTCATACACTAATATTTTCCTTTTAGTGATAAATTCAACCTTTTGGTGAGATTCCCTCTTCACGATGGATTTATGTTTCTTGCTAAAAATGTAGTCTAAGGGAGGCATCTCCTTAGGAAAGATAGGAAAAATATCACCTATGAAAGTAAGTCTGGAACTAGGATTTTCAAAGCTGGTTTGTAAAGGGGTTAATGATGTGATAGGCGAACCAATTTTGGTGGAAGGTTCTCGTCCTACTGTATTCAGGATGCCAGTAGGAGTAGATGGTGTTGAATGAGGGACAACTTGTCTCAGATTCATGAAGGCTTTGAACCGAGCTAACATTTGTGGATCCTTCAGTCCTGCTAGTGATTCTCTTATCTCATGAAATAACACTTCTGGGCCTTTTGGTACTTCCTCAACTTTGTTCTTAGTGGAGAAACTTGGATCCGATTATGTAGTTCTAGCTTCCTGTGAAGGATGCGTGAGATTTGACTCTCCATGCAATATATTGGGTACACTATTTTGCCTATGTTTCTGAAAGCTGAGGAAAACAGTTTGTTGGTCAGGGGACAGAGTCTGGAATCTGCTTCGGACTTCCTCATAAGATATAACTCCCCTTAACATTTCGTCATAGGGATAATTCTCATGGATGTATCGATTCATGTTAAACTGAGCTAAGTGATTTTCCACTATATTATCTGGATCATGTTTCTTGAGCTCGATGTCAACTAATTTGACATCCTCCAGGGCTGTGGCCTTGACTTTAGAGTGACCAAAATATAATAATATAAAAATGCCAACCTGAATGGGGAAATTTGTCCAGACCTTTTTTTGCACTACTTTTAACTCTTTGTTGATACCTCCTTCCATTATCTGGTACACCACTTCTCTACACACCATCCTCTCAAGTAAAAATAGTCGGAGAGCATGAGGAGGAAATGAACAACCAAATACTCTGATATAGGAGAAATTCTCCTCAATGAACCAGTCTTCAAGATTTCCTAAGCTCCCCATAATCCTTTCTGAAATCTGGGGTGGTGGGTCATGATAAATGGCTATATGAACATGCACTACGACATTGTGATAGATTTCATAGAAGAAATCTTTGGTGTTCGCCTCCCATAACTTGGAGTGATAAAAATGAATTGGTTCAGAACTGCATAGGGTCTAAGTCTAGTTCATCAAGGGGAAAGGGGTCATGAAACAAATGACATCCATAACATATGCCAACATGTAAAAAGGGGCAGGATGCCCTTTTGATTTTGGTGATTTATATTCAGCAATTTCCTTGGTCAAATTATCCGACAACATTTTGGCCCAATTAAAAGTATAACCCTTGGCTACCTCATTCATGATGGATACCCACTTGTTGTTGGGGAAAAACACCCTACGAACTAGAAAATAGAGTTCAGACTTTGCATGCAGATATGACCGAATAGAAATTACTTTCTACCTTCATCCCTAGATTTAAATCCCCTTTTCTTAGTAAATGCATTGAAAGATCAACCTACCTCGTTCTTGGCGTTTGATGTGGATCCTTCGTTGTGCTTGATTCCTTGTTCGCAATACTCCTTCCAAAGCTAACCTACATCCAAGACAAGCAACAACTATGCATGCATACTACTTATATACTAACGGGTTAGAAATCCAAACATAAACTAATCAAACCATAAAAATTTCAAGAATTGGGACGGGAAAAGCACTTTCTTTATTACTTTGAATGAGTCAACTTACAAAATTTGAGACCAGCCACTGCTCCTTGAACATGATCCTGGGCTCCTTTTCTTATGTCCTCCAACTTCTTTTCTTTGAATCTCCTTTGGTATAAGGAAAGGCTAAAGGGTTGGGACAATGGGAATACGTAAATGGGCAGAGTTTCTTTGCTATATTTTTCCTCCCCCAAATGGTACCCCTATCCCTTCTTTTATAGGCTAGAAGGAGCTAGGTATTTGGATGAACCCTCGGCCATGCATGGTCGGGAGTTTCAGTTAACTCACCCATAGCTTTTTGTTCTGTCAGGAACTTTCCTTTTTTCATGCTTTTGTCGGTCCAGGCAAGCTGTTTTGGGTCAGCCAACATGTACACGCATGCAGTAATGGGTTAGGGTGCATGGGCCTTTATACAAGAGGATTTTCAAAGAGTTGTTTAGCAGTGTTTTTGGAAAAGAAAGGATGTGAGTTGGCTTGATGCCAGGTAAGCATGTGTGGTGCAATTTAGTGTTATAACAGATGCCCCCTAATGTATGAGGTCATAAGAGCATCTGATGGCCAAAATACATTAGCAATCTTTATTGATGTGCCGAACGATTGAGCCCAAGGACCAGGAACCAGAAGATGTCATATGCAAAATAACAAATGTCTCACCGAGGCGGGCATACCCATGCTCGGGATAAAATAGAACCATGGCTACCAATCAAATACACTATAAATCCATGTCAAATAACTATAAAGAGTAGATACAAACAATACACAGTGGAGCTACATCTCGAAATCAGAAAGATATACATATAGAGTATCCATCTTCCAGAAGCTGATTTGGCCTGATGGTTGGAGATGAGATCTTCAGAACTCGAGCAACAACTTCAAAATCTTCAAAACTTGGGTAGGAGTGTAATATGAGTGTACGACTGCACTACCCAGAGGTCTTCGACGACTCGTCGGTCATGGACTTGATAATCTTGATGATCGGACTAAAGGCTTCAGTGATTTCAAACAAGGACTTGATTGGATGTTCAGGATGGCTGGGTATGCGGACAAGAGACATATTGCAAAGGGGTCGACTCAGTCTTAGTGACAAACTTCCCTTGGACAATAACATGACAAATGATGAGACTCAAGCAACATGTATGTTAATCATAAGTCTACGAAGCAGAAGGCAACGCAAACTCTCCATATGTTTGGAAGGATAACCAAATGGTGGAGGACACAACTCTATATAGCGAGATAAGCTTCCTAAGGTTGTACTACACCCCATAGTTTGATGAACAAACATATAGATGTTCTTTATCCAAGGGCGACTCATTATGTTTCCAATAAATAAAATACTTTTCCCTTCCTCTTTTTAGGGTATATTTGATTTTTTTTGTTCTTTTCAATAATTTTGTAAAAAGAATAAAGGAATATTACGTTACAAAGGAGGAACGAGTGTTGCAAACATACAAGCTTGAGGCACAAGGACAAGACTAATGTTCTAGTAGAATGACACTTGAGAAAAATCCTTCGAAGGCCAAAGGTGTTAAGACGCAGAAGAAAACTATCACAACGTTGGTGTATAAGGTATGCAAATGCGGTTAATAAAACACACAATGGTAACGTCCTTCGATGTAAGTTTAATGAGCCCAGAGAAGGGAAGCTCGGTGTTTTTTTCATATTTAGAGAGTCTGAAAAAACATAAAAGGAGACTCCATTGGGGTACCTTTTTCGAGGATAGTCTAGTCGGTTCGAAAAAGGGTAAACTAGCACCGATTAGACGTCGATTCAAAACCATTTTAACGAGTGTGACAAGGACAAGATCACTCGGCTATTTTTTCATTTGTAAGGAGTCTGAAAAAAGATTAACTATGGACTCCGTTAGGAATGTTATTATGGACCAATTTAACGACTGTGAATGAATAAGGTCACTCGACAATCTTTTCAATTTTAGGGATTCTGAAAAGAGCTTAACTATGGACTCCGTGGGGGTTCTTTCTTCGTAAGTTTAGTCCCTCGGGCCCGAAAAAGGGATAAAATTATGCCTGAGAGTACTCTTCTATAGAGTTGAAATTCCATAGAGTATACCTTTGTTTGTACAGTTTACCATCCGGACAAAAAAAGGGGTAAACTACCGCCGGACAGACGTGACTTCAAATTTCAGTTTAACGAGCGTGAAAGGCCACAAGATTGCTCGACAATCTTTTCATGTTTAGGGGGTCTGAAAAGGGCTTAAAAGGAGACTCATTATTTTTTGGGAGTCTTGAGGATGAGACCAAGAGTGAAGAAGAATCATGCAAATGAGGCTCAAACTCATATTCAGGAAAGACTATAAGGACTCCTGAGCCTACAGTGTTTTAGAGATGGCATGGACACCATAATGCAATAAGGACCTACCTAGGGCATCCATGTTCTGGTAAGCTCTACCGCCAAGTTGCAACACTTCTAAAGTAGATATTATGGCTCCATGTCACAACCTAATGGGATCAATCTTATGCCAGAGGAGAAAGGCAATGAGGCACAAAAGTTGGGATAATAACGTAACCTATATGCTCAAGTTGAATCTTGGAAAAAATTTCATGGACCGTCAAAATTTTCTCAAAACTCAAAAAAAGTGTCCCAATACCCAATCAAATCCCTCCCATATAACTCCTGAATCACTCTAAATGGTTTTTGGTATAAAGAAACTAATAAGGGAGGCCAAAAAAGTGACAAAAAGAGGCCAAAAAGTCTATAAATAGAAG
>ML781726.1:578721-610407 GCA_009831015.1 Picea engelmannii
TGGCAGCTCATTATCACCATTGTTGATTTGGAAATTGACTCTGGAGCCAAAAGACCCCCTTTGACAAAAATGGTGATTCTGGGAGCTATAGTGGACGAAACGATCTTCCGCTCGAACCAAGTAAGTACAAACTCCCCTATCTAACTATTCAATTCTTTAATTTTTCTTTTGAGTTTGTTTTTTGGGTGGGCATCAACCTTAAAAAGGTCGACCCTAGGTCCACGCGGGTTGTCTATGGATAGGCCGCATCTACACTTGGGTAGAGTAAAACCTGCCCGCGTGTACACGCAACTGTCACTTAGACAACACGCGTGGATCCCCCCTTTTAAAGACAAAAGAACAAAATAACTTACTAACCCTCCTGAACTTTGCTGTGTTGGTAGGATGTATGTCTAGTGGAGGGAAAGGGAGCATGAAGCAATTAGTGAGTTGGTTGCGGGAGATTCGAATGTCATGGCCATGTTGGTGCAATGTGGTTTACTTAAGTTCTTCCTGTGTCCATTTATGAGAGTGCAAATAAGGCTACTGAATGCCTTGATTGACTACTGGCACCTTGATGCAGAATCCTTCATGCTAGAGGGGCAATCATTGGTGCCCACCACCGAGGATATCTACTTTTTTACTAGCCTCTCAAGGAGAGGAGAACCAGTCAATTTCAGGATGTTTCCTGCGAGGCCGCATAACATAGAGAAACTGATATCCGAGCACTATGAGGCTGGGACAAACCGTGTGAGCTCCCAGGCGCCCATAAGTAAGATTACTAACCTATCGTCGCAAGCAATATTATTTCTTATTGGGCGGATTACCGGTTCAGCAGACTTGCTCCAAGCATCTCGCACACAGATGAACTGTGCTATCTAGTGCTTGAATGCACAGATTTTTGACTCGAGTACCACACTATTGGAGTGTATGAAGAGGCAATTGATAGATTTCCGTCAGCAGACATAGAGGAATTTCGGGTTCGGGACGATTTTGTGTTCATTCTTCTTTGAGAGATTTCCGAGCTTTAGTCCTCGGGAAGTGGTACAAGGACATCATGCCTCTTTTCCTGCTATATGTAGATGGGCAGTATTACTGTTGTGAGAGGGTGGTGGAAGGACCAATGAGTCCTTTGACGATGAATTTTATGCATGGCTATCATGGCATATCCCTGTGATCGAGGATTACCCATATGCAGGGATAGACTTTTCTAGAGATCATGAGATACCTGTGCCTCCTGGTGAGGAGTGAGGGGAGATGGGCAAGTCTCCACCTTTGTAGTTTTTTTGTTTGTATATGTAATTTTTATGTCATTTTTGTTATATATATCATTTTTTTGTATGCCAGTGTATTTGATGGGTATACATTTGTTGCATGCAGATGTGAGACCCCTGCAACCTGTCGATTATGCACAAAACATATGTCATCCTCGGCCAGAAGCCACAGCTGCCGCCGTCGGAGGACCAGCAGTAGCAGGGAACCTCCCAGCCAGGGAGGCTGAGAGGGTCCTTAGACGAGTCGAGTGGAACTTCACTGCACTCACTCGCATAGTCCCGATGGTAGAGATAGAGGACCTACCTCCATCCATGCAACCTCATGTAGTAGGGGCACCTCGGACATGGGTCCGATTGTTTAGGAATTTATCCCATGCTGTGGACTATTATAATAGGGCCCATAGGCCCTAAACCTATTTAGACTTTTTACGTGCTACGAGCACTACTTGTATATATTTTTTGAGGGCCTAAGCCCTGTGACTCGTTATTAGTCCCATTTTTGAGACGCTTGCATCCATCTATGTACTCTAGTTATTTTATGATGTTATATAAGATTTTTTTTATCTTTTGTGTCCTATGGATCATGTGTGCAATAATGTATTTACATGTGTATGTCAATGTTCTTTCATATGTGTGAAATATGTCAATCTAAAATTTGATTAGCTAGAGTATCTGTAATTTGGTTGAATCTCCTAGGAACATGAAAATATGTAATATAATCAAAGTTTTGTTTTAAGAGACGTACCCTAAGGAATCGTCGGTGTAATGTTGGATCATGAACCCGGTATACTCTATTTAGCTGAGACACAACCAATTGAGCGTCGAGATAGACCCGAAGATGAGAGATAACCAATGACAAAGCGTCACGAAGAAACTCAATAACTACACTATACTCAACGACATTATTTGTGGTGTCACCTAAGCATATACCTCTGGAAGATAACAACTGTCCCTGAGGTGTAAATATTACCCAAGCTGCAGAGGCAAGCCTCTGAGTGTGTCGACTAGCACCGTTTGCATACCCAACGAACACCTCGAAATCACTTGACATCTACCATATTGACGAAAGATAACATCAATAACACGTCCATAACACTTAAAAGAAACTAAAAAGTAATACTACAAAGACTATACATATGTTACAAAAAGTTACCCACGGTAACCTGTCTATGAGTAATACTTCTTGAAGTAGAGCCCATTTCTAGGCTCTGCCGAAGCATTCCCTTCAAAATCAACCAAACGAAAAACACCCTTTTTTAATACCTCTTTTATGATGAAGGGTCTGAACCACATGGGTTTGAATTTTCCTGCCCCTAGGGGGTCCTTATTGTTGGACCTTCTTCATCACCTTAGTGAGTAGAATCGAGGTGCTTGCATGCCCAGTTGGGTCTGCTGAGCAGGACATTTGTAGAGGAAAGAGTTAGAGAAAGAAAAACAAAACTATAATCAAGAATTAAACTAATACAAACTAAAATCATAAGTATAGGGACATAGAGATAACAAAAACAAAAAGACCCATGTCACCAATGTTTTGAGGTTGATCTATTGATGAAATCAAAGCACCAAGAAGAAAGGGGACTATGAGTCCCTTTTTCCTCCAAGGGAAGGCTCTTGGACCCTCACAAGCTTGCTCTCCTTACAACAAAGAAAATGAGAATAGTGGTGAAAGAACTCTTTGCAAATCCACTCAATGGAGAGGTGGATTGCTCAATGAAATGGTGCCAATGTGTTCTTGTCAAGTAAGGAGTCCTTAAAACAATATAGGCAGCATAACATTACTTTGAATTCCTTAAGAAAATGAGGTGCATTCATGGCTTTTTATAGCATTGCATTGGGTTATTGTGTAACTGCTTTGTAGTGTGAAAAGAGGCCATTTGGGGCATTATTAGGTCTTTCACCAGCCCACCATTCGGATCTAGCCCAGATTTGGAGGTCAAATCAGCTTGGGAGATGAACCATAAGTGGTTGGGAGGCCGACCACATTCATAAATGCACCGTTTAGCAGGTGCACGGCTTTTTGCGCTAACAACCATGCATCGTGCGCGTATGCACACATTCTACGTTTCTGTTCCGTGCATGTGCACGTGCACCCAATGTCTGCAAAGCACTCTTCAATTTTTCACTACTTTGTATAGTTTTTTGCCCTTTTTTGAATGCTGTGAGATTAATTCAGGGCCATGAATGACTTCATTACTGTTTGACGATGCTGAGTTCTTGTAACCATGTGCGAACGAAATTTCAGTGATGACAGATGCCCCCTGATGGATGAGGTTAGGAGAATACGTATAGCCGAAATCCATCAATGTTTCTTCTACTTAGAGTGTTGTTGTAAGATAGAGAAATAGTGGGATCGTTCAGAGTGATCCGTTGGAGAAAAAAGGAACCAGCAGGACCCAACCTTCTATGAGGTGCGTAAAATAGAAAATTGTGTACAAACGAGGCGAGCATGCCCCATGCTCGTGTCATGTAACTCTGGAAAAGATAACTGAAATGTTGGTGTAGACAACTGCAACGCCCTTGGGGGCGGTCATGATAGAAGCAGAAGACAATTCTGCAAATGAACATGCTCTGAATAGTAGGCATTGATCGCGGTAATAAGTAGCAGCGATGGTGTGGGCATTGATAGCCCTGCCAAGTTCAGAGGTCTTCGGCAAATAAAAGGACTAACTGCAATAGTCACAAAGTAAGACCCACCATAACATGAGAAAGTGTTTGCATCGAATGTTACGGGGGTCACCAACAGCAGAGAGAAATGGTGTTTCACCCTGTGTCGTCCGAGATCTCTCATTGAGTGGAGAATGAGAATCAAGATACTGTCGCCCTTCTGGAAAATGGTGTTGATGTCAAAAAAAAGGGACGCGACTCCCAAAAGAAAAGGTCTTCATGAAATCTACTAAGTTAAGGAAGTGGCAGAGGTACATGGACGAAGTCAAGAAGTGGGAAGACTCAAGACTGCCCTTGGTTGGAGGATGTATGAGATAAAAAGTGGTCGCAACCGTGTAACGAGGTCGAGTGTCAGGGGGATGACAAGACCGATGATGAGTTGTGCCAGAGTCGGGACAAGGTGAACAAATTCAGAGGGTAGAGGTAAGTGACCTGTGGGGTGCTTTGAAGATATGGACGATACCAGCAAGGGTAGATAATAAGTAATGCTCCAACCAAGGGTGACATGGGTTGCATGTGGCCAAAAGGAAGGAAGCAAGTCACCAAAGGTGACGACAAAAGAAAATGTAATGACTGGAAATAAATGTGTTTGTACAATAAATAACGAATAATTGGGTAGAAACATAAAAATATAGAAACGGGTGCCCCAGTGTGATATGGGTGGCCCACGTAGGGCATAATGTGCTTGGAAGACTAATGAAGGGTGGGGGCCCCATTGGTGAGTTTCTGTATGAGGTAGGTGAAATGAAGGTAGGTTCATAGATGGGCAAACTGATTGTGGATGAAATGGAGGGTTCATGATACTGCGGAGGTGTAGGTAAAAAATAGAACCGTAAAGAGATAATCTGGGAATCCATGTGGGAAAGCTAGCAAAATGAGGAGAAGGAGTATGTGGTTGATTCATGACATGATGAAAGACTAGCGGGACTCTCATCCCTAAAGGGTAATGAAAAATAGCATGAGTGTCAAAAAGTGGCAAAAGGTGCTATGAATGGGATAACTCATGTGGGTAAGAATGCTACCAGGTAATAGTATCGAAGGTGCAAATGGAGGCGTGGGTACTGCAGAGCCGGGAATGGGGATCCTAGAGGCCAATATCAGAGGGTGTGACTGGAAATGTAAATGCGATACAGTGGGAAAGACTACATGCCAGTGTTGAGTATATACCTGAAGGGGTTGTGTGGATGGATGATGATCAAGTACCTGCACACATGAAAACCAAATACCCAAAGTGAAAAACATCTGAAGTGAATCAAAGATATGAGCATGTATTTGATAAATGTGACTATGCGCATGCGTATCTGACCATTATATGAAAAAAAGGTGCCTCGGGGGCTCAGGATGAAAAGTGACCTAGGGACTGATGTGATGTAGGTGACGGGATTCTGATCCCGTGGCTGAAGATGGTTTGAAAAATGGACACCTTGGGCTCCTGGAATGGTGAGTGGAATTTTGGCAAAAGGCCTACATATAGCTATAACGTCCACATTTCCACCTCATTTGTACCTGCTGCAATAGTGATTGGATGAGCAAATTTCAGAGGAGATTTGGAGATTTGGGGAGGGCGAGGCATCCGATTGAGGATCTGCGAGTATCAGGTTAGTGGTCTGATCATCCTGCATAGAAAATAGGTTTTCAATTTTTGGGTAGGGGCTATACGGGGGGCCGTACATAGACATTTAGGGGATATGGGCCCCACATGCGCAGGTGATCCAGTGATAGGTGCGCATACGTGCACGCCTATACATTGAATATACATGCATGGGGGCACGATAGAGAGAATTTAAGGCGCACCCGAAGGGCGCGCCTATGAGTTGAACAGGCGCGCACCTGTGCATGTCTGTATGGTGAACATGCACATGTAAGGGCGCTCCTATGAAGCAAACAGGTGCACAATGATGCGCAACTGTGTAGTGCACAGGCACGCATAGATGTGTTCCTGTGTAATGAATAGGCACGCATGTGTGCACGCCTGTGTAATGAACGGTCGCGCATGTGTGCGCGCCTGTGGGTAACAAAAACCGTGCCTAGGAGGCAAGGTTGAAGTGTAAAAAATGAGTCTTTTTTATACTGTTGATGGTTGCATGAGCTGATAGAGGGCTCTGTGTTGTCTGCAGGTAGACGGTGGTGATGATGTCAGTGCGGTGGCGAGAGTGAGACTGGGCCCAGTTGCGAGATGTCGTGGCCATTGAGGGGCCCGGTGTGCGTGCGACTTTGGCAACCTATGGGTTTCTAAAGTTCTTTGAGTGCCCATTGATATGAGCACAAGAGTATCTGTTACAATTCCTAATACAAATGTAGAGTCCGGAGCTACACTGCTTCCTCGTACGAGGAGAGAAGATCCCCTTCACTACGGTGGAGGATATATATTTCTTGACTAGGCTCCCCTTTTGGGGAACGCCCCTACCAGTGGAGCCGGTGCTGCCCATGACTATTTTGCTTGCCGATATTTTCCAAAGATACTGCTTAGGTCGAGAATTTATGTCAGGGAATGTGGTGAGTATACGGGAGATAGATTCCCTGGCACATCGCTGTATAGCAGCGATGATTGTGCAAGTATATGGGTCACTGGCGACCCAGTGGATTAGTGGTGGCTAGTTGTTGGTGCTGGAGAGAGTGTTGGCCAACGAGCAGTTCACTTGGGGGTTGACGCTGCATGCGAGGATGGTGGCACAGTTGGACCACTGTCGGTCCACTGGTGTGGTGGAGTTCACTTTTGGGTCCATCCTAGTGGCCTGGTTTTTAGAGAGGGTGTCGATGTTGTACCTGAGGATTCTACTGGAGATGTCGGGGGCGTGAGAGCCGCAGTTGAGGCGGTGGTCGACAATTTTTCTTCATCATGGTGGTGGCGAAGGTGGCCACTTCTTTTCGGTAGAGGCGGCCCAGGTATGGAGGCAGATGCCGCAGGTGATACTTCGATACCCCTATGTTGGGGTGGACTTCCGGGGTGACCCGAACATGGTCCTACCTCCAGGGGAGGTGTTTGACCATCGAGGTATGTTTAGTATTGGTGTGCATGTTTTGGTTTATGTTGTTTTTTGAGATATCAGTACATATGTATATGATATAGATGTTGATACTATCTATTGTTGTTTTTTTTTGCATGTGCAGATGTGGCATCTTGCGGGCACGAGGTGGAGATGCAGAGAGCGTCAGCTTGTCGAAAGCCGGAGAGACTACTGCATGGAGAGAGACGTCAGCGGGAGGATGCCGTGGGGTGAACAAATGAGCCAGAGAGGGCAGCGAGGAGGCATCGATTCAATGACCCTTGTGCGGGGCCATCACATGCTCCTCCGACGGTGGCCGGAGTGGATTTTGATGATATACACCGTCATCTGGAGATGGTTTTACAGGATGTGCCTGAGGGAATGTAGACGTGCATCTAGGATGAGAGTTTCCTGGAGCAGTGTGTGGGGGTACCGCCACCATGGCGGTCCATAGTGCGACAAGCAGTAGTGTTGGCTGCTATGACGAGTGGACACCTGTCGTCGGGGCAGGAGGGTTCTATGGGTGGACCACCACCGCCTGGGGCAAGGGGTGGTGGGCCGCCACTGTCTGAGGGAGAAGCAGGTGGTAGCGCAATAGAGGCACCATGAGTGGTGCATGATGTATATTTGTTTGTTTTTGTTGTATATAGGCTGGTGAGCCCATGTTTTGTACCGAGGTGCTGCATTGGCCTGCAGATACATGTATTTTTGTATGTAAACATTTGGATGGCCTAATGGGCCTTTATATATATACATGAGTATACATTTTTGAGATCCTGATGTTATCTACATGTTATTTGCTGATGTTTTGAGTACGTCCATTCTATATATATGCTATGACAGGTTTTTGTGATATGTTTATGTAGTTGTAGCTTGATGTGATATATGTCAGTCTAACACCATGTTAGCTATTTGATCTGTTATTTGATTCAATTGTCTTGGAATATGTGTAAATGTAATGGTCAGAAATGAGTTGGAGGGGTACTCTAAAACGGGATATGACGTGGTTAAAGAAAAAATGCATTGCAGTGTCAGCGGTGTTGTTGAAAGTGGGCATAGCTTCGGCCCATTTGGTGAAGTAATCAACGGCAAAAACAATGTATTTGTGACCATTGTTGGAGGGGGGATTACAAGTCATAAAGTCAATGCCCCATTTACAAAACAGGACGGCAGTAATGACAGGGTGAAGAAGAGCGGGGGGAGCTCGGGCTTTGTTGGCATAGAGATGACATTGCTCACATCATTTTATGGCATGAATGCAATCATGAAACAAGGTAGGCCAAAAGTAACCAGCTCGAATAATATTTTGGGCAATGGATATACCCAAAATATGGCCCCCGCATGTGCCGTTGTGGCAGTCGTTTAAGACTCTATTGGCCTCGTCAATAGTTAAGCATCGACGAAGAAGGGTGTCGATGCCCTGCCGGTATAGGATGTTGCTGATGAGAAGGTAGCGGGGGGCTTGATGGAGAATACGTTGATGATCATCTCGTGAAAGGTGGTTACCGAACTTTTGAGTTCAAAGGTAGACAAGAAGGTCGCCATACCAAGGATCATCTGAAGTAATGTAAAAGAGATGTTCGTTGGGAAAGTCGGTATTGACGAGGGCACTGGTGGTGTCAGAGGGGAGGGTCATGACAAGTTCGGCGAGAATGAGGGCCTTCTTACTCTTAGGTGTTGAGAACTTGAGTTCGTACTCCTGAAGGATAACGATCCATCGAGCGAATTTGCCGTTAACTTGTCGACGGCTGAGCAAGTACTGCATAGGGTTGGAATCTGCGATGACCTTTGTGGTGCGAAGCAAAATGTAATGTTGCAGTTTCTGGACTATGAGGACAATTGCAAGAGCAAGTTTCTCTTCGTGTTTATACTTCAAGGGTGGTCCTGAGAGGTTCTTACTAACGTAATGAATGACGTGTTCATGATTTTCATCTTCAAGCTGGACGAGGACACCGGCTACTGATACAAATGATGCTGATACGTAGAGGATGTAGTCACAATTATAGTCATGTGCACTAATTAAAGGTGCATTTGAAAGCGCTGCTTTAAGATCGTCAAATGACTATTGGGCATGGTCATCCCAGTGAAAAGGGATGTCGTGACATGGTAAGCGAAGGAAACCATGTGCGCGTATGGTGTAATCTGGGATAAAGCATCGAAGAAAGTTAACTTTGCCCTGAAGACTCTGAAGTTGCCGTAAATTCCAGGGAGGTGGAATTTCAGTGATAGCTTGGACTTTGAGGGGGTCCATGGTAATACCACTTTGGTAAACAATAAAGCCGAGGAGGCGCCCTGCGGTGACGCAGAACACACACTTGAGAGGATTCAAGCGGATGTTGTACTGACGACACCATTGAAAGATGATTCATAAATCATCGAGATGTTGGGTACGTTTCTTCGATTGAGCTGTGAGGCCATCCAAGTAGGCGAGGATGATTTTAGCCAGATCGTGGAAGATGTATGTCATCGCCCGCTGGAAAGTTGTGCTGGCATTTTTTAAGCCGAAAGGCATGACACGATATGAAAAGGTACCCTACGGGGTATTGAATGTGGTTTTATATTGATCAGCTCGGTGGATTTGAATTTGGTTATAGCCAGGGAATCTATCCATAAAGGAGAGAGCCTCGTGGCTAGCGTAGTCATCGATAATTTGATCGATGAAAGGTGTTGGAAAGTTCTCTTTGGGACATGCGTTATTGAGATCACAAAAGTCTATGCAAACGCGGATAGTGCCCTCTTTTTTGTCGATGGGTACAGGGTTGGAAACCCATGAAGTGTAAGCGATGGGGTAAATAGACCCGACCGCACGTAATTTGTCAATTTCAGCTTTGATAGCCGCAGCTTTGGATGGGTGTAGAGGTCGTTGTTTTTGGCGAACTGGTGTGATGTCGGGCCAGGTGTCAATGCGATGTTCGACAATAGAGGGATCGAGTCCGGGAATTTCTGTGTATGACCAGGCAAAAATATCCCTATATTCCTGGAAGAGGGATTTATATGCATCGATTTCCTGAGGAGTGCAAGCAGCTCCAATGGTGATTTCTTCGACGATGCCATGTTTAATGGAAATGTCGATTTTGATGGTGGCAAAATTTTGGCCATGTTTCCTTCTTCAAACACATCAGGGGCAGGAATGGGATTGTTGAACCAATCGATAGGCCCAGATGGGATAAAATATTTGGTTTTAACTGCGTAAATGGGGTTTTGGTTAGGAGGCATGAGGGCTTCATGTGGAGAGAAGAGGGCACGGTGATATAGCGCATCCCAGGGAGAGTCTGGGTGGTTTATCTCTTTGAGTATGTCCTCATCGCATTGGAAACGTCGAGAATACAAGGGGTCATGAGGAGTGATCTTAGTGACAGTGTGGTTGCCCCCTGATGAAGAAGCAGAGAGAATAATGCTAGGAGATGGGGAGGGTTCACTCGACATAAACCATATATTGAAGTACTGAGGGGTACCCGTGGTGGTTGGGTGGAGAGTGTCTGTAATTGAATGAGTAGGAGAATTGGGGGGGTTGTAGGGTAAATCCTCAGAGGCATCATTGAAGAACCATGGAGGCGTTGGGATTGCCTCGTGCTCGGGAGAAATGACATGAAGATCCTCGAGTGACGAGGTAATGTCAATTACCGCCTCTGCGGGTTGGTGAAGCAGGGCCAATTGACGTTGCCTATATTCAAGGATCATAGGACACTGGTATGTAAAATGAGCTAATGAATCAAAGAGAGAACAAGGGAATCTCATACATTCATTGACTGAAGTGGTGACATAGCAGATGTCAGTGATATTTGTTGATGAGGACATAGCAGGACTGGGGTGGTTCTGGAAGTTCTGGCATACAACCGCTAATATTTGTCGAAAGCATGGCAGTGCTGGGCAATGATGGGTGTAATGGCCATACTTTGAACATATAGCACAAGCGTATTTGGTCCTTAACCCTTTACTACTGGAAGGGTGGGTGATAGTGGTGGGACTAGTAGTAGTGGCAGGTGTTGTGGGAGTTTGATTGAGGGGGATCAAATTTCGTAATTCAGGTAGTGATGGGCAATTGTTGGTTTGGTGGCCCTCTTTCTCACATAGTGCGCAAGGTGGTGGGATGCGTGGAGGAAGTGGAGCAGTGGGCTCTTTCTTTTTTCTCCTGCCCCCAGCTATAGCTGGGAGGTTACTGAGTTGAGGGGTGGTGGGGGCAAGGACGAGAATCATCATGGGGAGGCCTTCCTGTGGGGAAAGGGATGGTCGAGGGACCATCTCAGGTGGGTGTAAATGCCACACTGGGATTGCTAACACCATATTGGGTTGTGTGAGCGTTGCGGCTACTTGAAAAGCTTCTATACCTGGTGGAGGGTAAAAGAAGGGAATTTGAGTGAGGGGTTGGGGAACTGTCTCCCAAATGGGACTATGCCCCTGAGGGGATGTGGATTCGTGGACTGTTGGGGTCAACGAGTGCGCAGGAGGCTTCAGAGGGAGTGGTTCTGGGACTATTGGGACATCAGGAAAGATTGAAGCCTCCTGAGGAGGATGAGCATCCTCTGTGTGAGTTCCGTTAGATGATATGACACACACTTGATTAGTAGGATGAAGGAGTGGTGGTGCTCCATGGTACGTTCCTAACAAGGATGGATCTTTAAAAATCCCAGGACCCATCTCAATGAGTGGATATGCATCTTGGTTTGTGTGGATGAGGGGAAGAATGTTATCGAGGTTGGAAGATGGGTTAGGCTCATAATGTGAGACTTGGTCGATGGTCATGATCTTCCCATTGTGGGGGAACATCATTGTCCAAAAGACGGAAGATGCCACTGCCTTCATAGCATACATGTAGATACGACCGAATAGGATATTATAATCGAGCGAGGTGTCGATAAATTCAATGTCAATGAGAATAGTCTTGCCCCCAAGTTCAATGGGGACATTTTGAAAGAGCCCTTCAGGAGAGGATGGTCGTCCGTCATAAGATCGTAATGTGATGGCAGAGGGTATGAGTTCTAGGGAACCAAGTTTCTGCCATACTGTTTTGGACATAATGCATGTAGATGCACCTTCATCGATGATACATTGATGAACTATGATGTTCCGTATTTTTACTAGTATTTGAAAAGCGATCAAGGTGGGAAGATGAGGTTCTCCGCTGTCAAGATCAAAGGTGATGAGTTGAGTATCGGCAGGGTCGACTACCCCCAAGGCGGAATGTAGTGATTTCCACTGCGTAGGACAAGTCTGGAGGACTTCCAAGACTGACATGGTAGCTGGGGATTGCGCTAAGTCATCTACCAAGCTATAGTTATGAGCTTCCCTAGCCTGTGGGTTGTGGACATTCCTCCGCAAGGGGATGCGAGGGATGCGTAGTGGTGGTTCGGCGAAAGGGCGAGGGATCACCAACGCGAGTCCCGTCAGTGTAGGGTTTGTCTCTGTAGAGATGGGAGTAGACTCAGCAGGTGCATGATACTGACGATTACATGTTTGCAGAAGAATTTCTTCTTCACTGGTGAGGAGAATTGTACACTCTGCTGGATTGTTGGGGTTGAGGTATTGTCCCACCTAAGGTGGGGGATGCTGTGTGTCCTGTTGGTTGTTTATCACACCTTGATGTGGAATAGGATTTTACAGCACGGCAGGAGGGGGTTGTTGCATGTATTGTTTTGGTGCTTGCTGAGGGGCAGGTTGTGCAGAAGAATGGGGAAGACTACCTGATTCTTTCAACCATTTGAAATCAGCGATCTGGGGGAAATGGTGAGTGTAATGACCGAAATCACCACAAAGGGCACAAGGGAAGATGGTTTTAACATTATTTATCCCTTGGCGTTTGTTATTATTGCCCCCTTGGGGGTTTTGGTTCCCTTGGTTTTGGTTGCCCCCAGTGGGTTGGTGTTGTGGGGGTTGATTCCCACCTTAACCTAGGTTGTTGTTATTCATGTTCTGTCCTTTCTTCTTGGCATTGTTCGATGGGTGAGTTGGGTTGGCTGTATTCAACTGTTTAAAACTTTGGTATTGTTGAGCAGCAGAAGGTTGAACAAAATTTACCCCCGCATGTGGATGTGGGGAGCCATGGGTTGTGGAGGGCCAGGAAATGGGAAGTATGTATTTTGTGGTGGTACCGATCCATAAGGTACATAGGAAGGCATAGTTCTTTTACTAGTACTATAAGCTGATGTTGAGGGAGTACCACTATTTGTGGGAATAGGGATGTATGGGAGGTTTCGGTGTTGGTCCACTGATGGGTGGGGGTATAGCAACAGGGTATGGTTGTTGATAAGGAGGTGGGGGGTAATAAGGAGTGCCCCCATATGCTGGCGGGTATTGAGGTGTTCCATACATCGGTGGTGGTTGGGGTTGTGGACCATGGTGTGTGATGGCACCTATTAGTCTGTCTACAGAGTGAGACATCCCAGGTTTGTCTTGGCCAAATGGCACAGGTTTTGGAAGATCAGGAAGTACTGTGTATAAGTACCCTGACTGTGCGTAGATGAGGTCATACTATTGGGCCTTACTGATGGCTTCCTCTTTCGATTGAGGGAAGGTGGAAGCTACATCCTTTCCAAGGAGAGAGACAAGTGATCTAAGAAACTAGTCGAGACACTGTTGCTTGGTGGTTTCTACTTTACACAAACTACGTCGCCTACACCACTCATGAATGTGGTCAGCGATGTGTGTGGCTGAGGTTTGTTTGAAGTTAGATAGTAGTTATAGACCATTGTCATGGTGGATGGGTAATTGGAAGAAGGTCAAGAATGCTTTGGCCAATGACTCAAAGGTCGCATGGGACCTTGATTTTTCTTCGACATACCATTTAGCCGATGGGCCAGTGAGTGTGCATTGAAATAATTGCAGTCTGATGGAATCATCCATAATGCTATTGGAAGAGCACCAAAGATAAAAGGTCAAGATAGGGTTGGAAGGGTCATCCCCTACCTTTCCTTCAAACTTTGGTATGTCTGAAGGGAGTTTGGTTGGCATTGCAGGCCATGTGGGATCATGCAATATAGGATCATTGGTAAGTTTGGTGAGATCCGGTATGTTGAGAGAGGCCAAATATGGCATCTATAGTGGGGGGGGAGGGTTAGCACCAGCCATAGTGTGTTGTGAACCTGACCCTTGATGGGGACTAGGTGGGTTGGTGCTCCCTCTTTGAGAGGAAGTGGGTCCCCCGCTTCCGTGTAATGGAGAGCGAGTGAACGGATGACCTTGGGAAGTTGACCCAAGTAATGTAGAACCAAGAAAAGCTGATACTAAGATAGTAACACTCACAGGAGTGTGTGACGGAGGTGCCGATGAGCGGGAATGACTATATACTCCCCCTAAAATAGGAGGGAGGTTGAGCAAGCGTCGTGAACGACGGGGGTTCTGTGGTTCCCCTATGGTGTCAGACTAACTGTGTGAATGTGTGCAAAAAGTGATGAGAGTAATATACAAACAAGAGTCTTTGCTTTGAATGGTTACATAATATATATATATATATATATATATATATATATATATCCAAATCAAATTGTAATCAGATGTGCATCATACATAAAGTGAGAAAGAAGCATATATGTGGGTAAATGGGTTTTGTCTGTGTGGGGGAATCAAAAGAAAGAAAATGCTCGTGTCCTAGAAGATGTAACGTCCTTCCTCTCAAATAGTATTGGACCTTCCAATAGTACTCAATAGTGGGGTCTGAAGTCACCGGAAGAGAAACTAGTGAAGGATGAAATAATTGGTTATAATGAGGGGTAAAGGGGGCATATCCTGAAAGAGTTGGCGATATTTCACAATAGCCACACAAAATCCAATCAAGGTGCAATTGCAGCCCACAATTTCCACCTGGGTAGATGTCCTAAAGTTGGTCACTAAATACCTCGGTCAAAGTGCGACATTTAGATTTTCGGCCTAAGAAATGGGTCACGGGCTGGATCTTGTCCAAGAGGTGGGTGCCTCAAGGGGGGATGCACAGAACAACTAGACCTCGACCTTCAACCCTTAACGGGTATCTCCCTACCTTGTGATGATTGGAACACTTGACTTGGAGGATTTTCAGTTCCCTATTTGACAACCTCTATGTTTTGACAATGTGAGAACTAGATAACGGGGAGTTATTTGGATGCCTATCCCCGAAATCCTACCTAGACTAAAAAAAAATTTTTGGCACCTCCTGTGGAGGAAAATTTAGTGAGTTTTTAGAAAGATTTTAGATGTAGTTGTTTTGGGAGGTTGGGGGTGCAAACCAACCTCGTTGATTAAAAATGGGAGTGGATAGTCCAATCAAGAAAATGTGGGGTGTCTTCGGAATCCTTTTTGGAGGAAACTTACTTTGACCTCCACATTTCAAGAAGAAGCTATGTGAGTGATACGTGACTTTTGTGTGTGAGTGAAAGTGTGCCAATTTTTAGTGAATTAGATGTCACCTTGCTGCATGTGGACTTCGCTTGGTCCTTACAAGAGTTTGATTACCTAATTTAACTAAGTGCCTTTGGTACAACCTTGCGTAATTCAAAAGCCCTAGGAAGCTAGCATGTCGACATGTGGGTCCATTACTATCCTTTAACTCCCTATTGTGATGTAATCTAAGAAAAGCTTGAAACTATTCTAAATTGAACATGTGGGCATGTATGGGCCCGTTACAAACCTTTAAACTTCACTAGTTTTTTTATCTAAGAAAGCAAAATTTCAAACACTATCCTATCTTTGTAGCATGTGGGCATGTATGGGCCCGTTACAATATTAAGATGTCTTTGAAAAAGAAAACTAAGAGGGGTCCCAAGAAGGGTCGTTTTCCTCTCCTAAAGGTTTTAAACTTTGTTAAGGGAGATGAAATTGTTTCACAATCTTTTTCTGATTCTCAAGGTCTCTTGAAGGTGCGAGAGAAGAACATACTAAGCGATTATAATTCAACTTCTAGTCCCAATGTAAGTTAGATGTGATTAAAAGTGATTTCCACCTTATCTTGTGAGTCAAAACAAGCCATCCATGTGGCAAAAAGCAAATAAGGGAAATTGATTTTTATCCTCCTAAGTGCCTATGTGTGTTTGACTAACCCCTTTATATGATGAGGGGACTAAGTGTGGTGCAGTTTTTAGAGAATGCTTGGCATCATTTTTAAGAAGGTAAATGGCCTTCCCCACATCCCAACAACTTACAATGTGAAATTTTCGTCAGATGCGCGGCCCTTAGTGAAGACAGAGGTGCACAGAGTGCAGGCGCACGAACAGAGATGAGTCTGAAAGCGCATGCATGCAGAGAAAGGCTGTCACTTAAGCGCATGTGCACACAATGTGCGTCTGTGGGGTAGAATACCCATGCATTGGTGACAAGCGGCCAAGAAAGAAAAATTTGGATGGATTTCTCTCAATTCTCCTTTGAATTGGATGGTTGACAGGTCGGCCTAGGCCGGTTAGTGCACCTACAAGTTAAACAAACTAAAAGAAGAGCAAAATAAACCGAAATAAGGTAGGAATTTGATACCTTTCCCCAGTGGAGTCGCCAAACTATTGCACCTTCTTCGTCACCTTGGTGAGCAGAATTGAGGTGCTTGCATGACCAGTTGGGTCTGTTGAGCAGGACAGTTGTAGAGGAAATAGTTAGAGAAAGAAAAAAAAACTATAATCAAGAATTAAACTAATACAAACTAAAATCATAAGAATAGGGACATAGAGATAACAAAAAAAAAAAGACCCATGTCACCAATGTTTTGAGGCTGATCTATTGATGAAATCAAAACACCAAGAAGAAAGGGGAATATGAGTCCCTTCTTCCTCCAAGGGAAGGCTCTTGGACCCTCACAAGCTTGCTCTCCTTACAATAAAGAAAATGAGAATAGTGGTGAAAGAACTCTTTGCAAATCCACTCAATGGAGAGGTGGATTTCTCAATGAAATGGTGCCAATGTGTTCTTGTCAAGGAAGGAGTCCTTAAAACAATATAGGCAGCATAACATTACTTTGAATTCCTTAAGAAAATGAGGTGCATTCATGGCTTTTTATAGCATTGCATTGAGTTATTGTGTAACTTCTTTGTAGTGTGAAAAGAGACCATTTAGGGCATTATTAGGTCTTTCACCAACCCACCATTCGGATCCAACCCGGATTTGGAGGTCAAATCAATTTGGGAGTTGAACCATAAGTGGTTGGGAGGCTGACCACATTCATAAATGCATCGTTTAGTAGGTGCGCAGATTTTTGCGCTAACATCCATGCATCGTGCACATATGCACGCATTCTACATTCATGTTCCACGCATGTGCGTGCGTGCCCAATGTCTGCAAAGCACTCTTCAATTTTTCACTACTTTGTATATTTTTTTGCCTTTTTTTGAATGTTGTGAGATTACTGTTTGACGATGCTGAGTTATTGTAACCATGTGCGAACAAAATTTCAGTGATAACACTTATCTTGGTCATAGACTAGGACAAGGTCGCCTTCAGAACAAATATGAGGATGAACGGACCTATCATCTGAGTCTCATTGGCCAGGGCCACATCACAACGCTGCTCAAGGTGTACTAACCGTTCTTCAAGTGGAGAAGTGTCTAGCAATAATTGTACTACCAATTTTAGAGATGGGATCTGACATTCGATGGACAAGACTGCCTCCAGCCCGTAAACGAGTTGAAAAGGTGAGAAACCGGTTGTAGTCTTAACAGATTTTCGGTAAGCCCATAATACCGAGTATAACATCAAATGCCAATTTGACTTGGCTGAGTTGATAGTTCGTTGTAGAATAGTCTTAAGAGTTTTGTTTACAGCTTCCACCTGCCCATTGGCTTGGGGGTAGTAGGGTGATGAATGCTCTTGTCGTAACCCAAGATTTGATGTTAACTTGGTCATCATTTTTTTTTGAAAGTGACTACCATGGTCAGTAACAATCTCTCTCGGGACGCTGAACCTTGCTATGATATGGTTGAATAAAAAGAGAGCTCCAGTCTCTCCATCATCTTTAAACATTGGCATAGCTTCGACCCACTTAGTGAAGTAGTCGACAACTACGATGATATAGCAGTGCCCCCTTACTAAAGGGGGGTTGCAAGTAGTGTAATCAATCCCCCATTTGGTGAAGGGACCAACTATGATGACAGGAAACATGGGAGCAGGATGTGCCCTCATCTTCCGAGAGAAGATTTGGCATGGATGTCACTTCTTGACCGATTCGATACAATCTTTGATAAGTGTTGGCCAGAAGTAACCTACTCGTAGAATCTTTTGGGTTGTTTCCAACCCAGACAAATGACTGCCACAAGCTCCGGTATGACAATCGTTAAGCACGATGACTACCTCCTCATGTGTGAGACATCGACGTAAGATGCAGTCTACACCTCTCTGATACAACGTATCATCGAGTATGAGATAATTCTTAGCCTGATGGCGTATACGCCGACGCTCGTCAAGAGAAGCAGAAATGGGGCACTTCAAAGTCTGGAGATAGATAAGTATATCTCTTTACCAGGGATCTAAAGATGTGATCAAAAACATATCTCCCCGAATAGGCGATTCTTCAGCCACAACGTCACCTGACTCAACCGGAAGTTTTGAAATAAGCTTTGCGAAGACCAATGACTTTTTGGACTTTGCTGAAACAAATTCTAAGTCAAATTCCTAGAGGATGACTATCCATCTACTGATTTTTTCGCCTAAAACCTGTCATGTCAACATGTACTAGAATGGATTCACAAAAACAGTGACAGTGGTCTTGTGAAACAGAACATAATGACGAAACCGTTGAACGGCATGAACTGCTACCGACACAAGTTTTTCGATATGAGAATAATTGAGTTCTAGTTCTATGAGGCCTTGGCTCAGGTAATAGATCACATATTCTGAGAACAAATCATCTTCCTAAACTAAAACCATGCCAATGGTTGACTCTGTGGTAGCCAGATATAATAAGAAATCTTTTTTATAGTTAGGTGGCCATAGCAGTGGTGCAGTTGTGAGGGCGTGTTTTAATGTGTCGAACGAATGTTGAGCGGCTTCATCCCAGAAAGAAGGAACATCTTAAAAATTTTTCCTTTCCTTTTAGACTCTGAAGTTGAAGGATTGTGCGTGGGGGGGGGGGCAACTGGATTATTGCCTCCACCTTGAGAGGATCGACCATGATCCCTATTGTTGATACGATGAAAACTAACAAAAGTCCTAACGTTACGCAGAAGTTTCACTTGTTTGGATTCAAACGAATCCTAATGTAGTGACAACATTCGAAGATTAGTCTAAGGTGTGTGGGATGATCCATTCTCTTTCGAGATCAGGATGCTAAATCATCTAGGTAGGCCTCGACTATATTCTTGAGGTCATGAAAAGCAAAAGACATGGCCCGCTGGAATGTAGCTCCAACATTTTTAAGGCCAAAAGGCATCTTACGATATGCGAATGTATCCCATGGACAAATGAATGTCGTTTTGTGTTGGTCTTTGAGTTTGATTTGGATTTGATTATATCCCAAAAAACCGTCCATGAAAGAAAAGGCTTCACAACCAGCACATTCATCAATGATATGGTCAATGAATGGTGTTGGAAAATTATCTTTGGGACATGCCTTGTTCAAATCACAGAAATCGGTACATACACGAATCGTGCCTTGTTTTTTATTGACTGATACAGGATTTGACACCCATTGAGTCAAATGGATAGGATAGATAAAACCTTCTTTTAGCAATTTCTCAACCTCAATATTGATGGTTGCTGCTTTCTTGGGATTAACTGGATGAAGCTTCTATTGAATAGTCTTGCAATTAGGATACGTTGTGATTCCATGTTCAAATATTTTGGGATTGATACCTGGCATTTCCTCACAAGACCAGGCAAAAACGTCATGGAATTCTTTGAAAAGATCTGTGTAGATTTGAATCTCTTCGGGGGAGAAATCCACTCCAACAAAGACGTTCTCTACGACACCAGGGTTTCAGGATATGTTGATTGGAATAGTTTCAGTGATAGTTTCCATATTGCCCTCAGCATAAATTTTGTGTGTAGCTAAGAGATTAATAGGACACGACTGATCTCCTGTCATGGTCACGGTGAATTCTCCTGCTTTGATTCGGCTTAAATCTAGGATAAAATATGATCTGTGATGAAGATCTTCCCAAGGTTTGTCTGGACTAGTCATTGCTTTGATTACTACTTCATCAGAAGGCAAGACTAAGTCTAACGAATCGACGTTAGTGAGAGAACCTTGAGCCCAAATAGGTTCTAGAAGTGGATCTAACTCTTGTGCAGGAGTCATATCAGTGTTAGTTGAATCTTGCTGGACTAAAGAGTACACTACTTCAGTGGCAGACAAGGGCATGGACATGCCTGGGTGCCCTGTCTCATCCATCATGGCTGATGGGGAAGGAAGAATCCATGGATTCTCAAAGTAAGTCGTGTAGAATGACTAAACTTGAAAAATCTCAACCTTATGGTGATTAGATATAAATTTGATATCGCCATGAGGAGGTGGGTAATCGAAGGTACCCATCAAGGATGGGCACAAACCAAATCCTATGTTAATGACACCTGGTTGAGGATTGTCAATCCTCGAGACTGTGGATGCCCCCAAGGCTGGGTCAGGTCTAGAGAAAGACAATTGATCAATGGTCACTATCTGTCCCTCATGTGGAAACAACAAGACCCAAAAAATTGTAGCAACCATAGTTTGCATAACATAAGTCCAACTCCATCCAAACAAGAGATTATAGTCAAGGGGAGCATCGACTACCTCTACTTTGACACACATGATTTTCCCTCCTAACTGCATGGGAAAAGAAGGAACGATGCCATGTGGTCGGAACGAACGACCATCAAAAGCAGTTAAGAGAGTAGATGATGGAGACAAAATGGGTTTGCCAATGGCCTTCCAGCATGCCAATGACATAACACATGTCGAGGCACCCTCGTCAACCACCGTACAAAATATATTCCGAGTAAAATTTTTTGCGGGATAAGCCGCTACTATCTGAAATGCTACGTGGTAAGGCAGACGAGGTTTTAAGTCAGTTGTATCTAACATGATGGTACCCATATTACAAGTCTCAGTAGAGCCCAAAGCGGTTAACAAGGCTTTCCTCTGAGTAGGGCAGCTTTGGAGGACCTCCAAAGCAGACATCGCATAAGGGGTTTGTGATAAATCCTCCACCATAGAGTAGTTCTGGGCGGACCTTGCATTTGGGTTACAAGAATATTTTTTAAATGCACCTTTCAAAATGTGTGTCATTGTTTCTTCCAACATATTCTCAATCTGTATAGGAAGAGATGGGAGATCAGCTTCTTTACCCTTCTCAGAAGCGCTTGGTTTACTATAATCATGCACTATAGTTGATATGAAAGCATCACCCCTAACCATATAAATGTTCGTGGATAAGGGGTTGTTTGGAGGTGAGCAGGTTTCTTGGATGCCACCTTTTGTGCTTGTAGAGGCTTGAGTTAGATTTTTCCCATGTTGAAATGGATTAGTCAACACTCCCTGCTGTTACTGTGTGACAAACTTTTGGGCCTCTGCAAGTCAAGGACATAGATGGGTCAGGTGGTCTTCCGCGCACAAGTTGCATGGATTCCTTGCCTTTCATTTTTCAGTGTTGTCCCTGCCAGCATTATCATTGGGTTTTTTATCCCCCTTACCCTTCTTTCATTGTTTTTTCTTCCTTTCAGGCTGTTGGGAAGCCTTTGGGGTAGTTGATTGTACTGTGTGTACTTTCGACATTTGGGTAGGGGGAGCAGCTAAAGAAGTAGTTTGGCTGGCCACTGTGTGTTGTATGGATAACTGTTGCAACTGTTTTGTCAATTGCTCAGTGGGCTTGGTTTGTGCTGAACCGACAATACCATCGGCATGTGGTCCAGCTCTTTGTCTAGTTTTATCCAGTATTGAATGTGGTGCATCTGGCAAGATGTTGTATAATAAACCGGATTGAGAATAGATGAGCTTAAACTATTGATCCCTCATGATGGAATCTTCTTCGGAGAAAAATCCAGATGTCGTGATGTCTTTTGATAACTGTGGGACCAAAGACTTAAGGAACCACTCAAGCAGGAATGCTGGTGGGACTGGTACCTTGATTAAACTCTTTCGGTGTCTCCACTCTTGGATGTGATCAGAGATATAGTCTGTTGTTGTCTATTTGAAATTGGTGAGTAGCTCTGTGCCAACATCGTATCTCACAGGTAACTAGAAATGGTTAAGGAAATCCATCGCCAGTTCTCCAAAAGAAAAGTATCTTGAGAAATCGAGCTCAATGTACCAGTTCATGGCACTCCTAATTAGAGTACATTGAAACGATCACAACTGTACAGAGTCATCTTTCAATGAGTTAGATGAGCACCAAAGATGAAAGGTAGTCACATGATCTCCTGGATCTTCATTAGGCTTGGCTTTGAACTTTGGAATGTCCGAAGGAAACTTCGTCGGCATAGGAGGCCAACGCGGATCGTGTCAAATAAGGTCGTTCAACAACCTTGTTAAATCTGGCAAGTGTAAAGTCGCCAGAAACGGTAGTTTGGGTTGCTGCTGATAACCTAGGAAAAAGGGACCTGGAGTTTGATTCGCACCAGGTTGCCAAGAAAAGTTTGGCTACTGGTCTAGATTCTGGTAGAAACCATGGCCCTGGCTAGCATAAGGATTTTTCATATGTGGAGACATCGTCGACTGATTTCCCAAATAGGACATAGATTGTTGGGCATGCATTGTATTTGAAGGACTTTGGGAAGGATTACCTCATGCCGATCCTGTGGGGAGAGGCATAGTATTTTGTCTGGGGTTCCATTGATTGTGGAAATAATTACCCTAGATCGGAATTCCGGAGGAGGGAACAGATCCTTGTCCTGAATTCCAAGGTCCTGCTAGGTTTTCCCCCTGTGGAGGAATAGTACCCTGCATAGGAGTAAATTGTCCAAAAATGGGGTTGCCCCCAGTCAGGAAAGTGGCTGATGAGAAGGTGTTGTTACCAAACATTTGATTCCAAGAAAATGGTTTCTAACCTATTGACATACTATGCAATGGTGGTCCTTGACTCCCTACTCCAAATAAACTATTGTGTGTAGGTTTCCTGACGGATTGCTAATACGAGCCACCGAGTGAAGGGGGAGAAGGAGGGATATGACCTCCTTTGTAAGGAAAAGAATTAAAAGGGATAGGAGTGCCCCCCAAGTGACCTTACAGAGGAGCGCTAGAGCTCCCTACCCCCAGACCCAAAGTCTGTAAAGTGGAGTAGGAAAGTAAAGGACTTATACCTGAACTAGGCATCCCGTATGAGAACAAAGGGCCTATCGCACTAGGTGTGAAAGGGGTTGTGGCCATCGCCAAAGATGGGTTCGGACCACTGTGTGAAGTAGTTGCGGTTGAGACCATGGTGGCTTGGACTGACGATGGTGGGTTAGGAGATGAAAGCCCTCTTGTGGTGACAACCATGGTGGGAATTCAAGAATTCCCAGAAGGAGTAACAACATTTGTTTCCATTGTTGTGTGCGACACTGTCTAGCACTCATGAAATTGAATTGGTACAATAAAAGGTGCGAAGAAATCAATGGTTGGGGTTTCAACCAAGCCAAGAGAAGTTTCTTCAAGGTCCAAAATGGTCGTTTCCTTCGGGGGTTGTTCGGGCACAATGGTTTGTAACTCAGTCGCTTCAAAACACCCTTGTTGGTCTATATTCCACCTTAATGGTGGCGGGGATGGCTCCAGTCTAACTGGCGGCAGGCCAAGAATCCTTCGTGACTGGAGGAGCTCAGGATCCTCCACTGTGTGAGAAGATACAAGACACTCTAAGGTAGTCTAAATGTTCAAAAGTAACACACACCAAAAAAAGTCCCTAGGAGATAAGACAAGCAAACACTAAATTAATTGGAAGAACAGTTACAACAACCAACACTAGAGCAACTTATCGGTGCAAGTCCAACTCGAACATGGAAGCACCCTCCGGGTATACTCTGCAAAGCGTGGCCCGATGTCTATCCTAGGTACCATGGTATACCCCCGCAATCACCTGTGTATGTCCCTAAAAAGATTGGCAACTAGGTTGCTAGCGCGCGAACAGTCACCAGGCGGGTACAGTCGAAAGTTGGATAGACCACAATGAGCAGGGTATCGGGCCTGAAACCTGTCAAGGGTATTGAGAGAAAATGGTCTGGAAGAAAACTGAGGACCTCGAACGGATTCGAGACCCATGAAGCCCCGTGGCAAATGCAAATGACGGAATCCCAAAACAAACCCTCTATATGTGTTCTCCACTATGATTGGTCCGACTTTGGAGGGGTTATCTTCGCTACCTTTCCACACGCGACCTCGTGTTTATCCCCTGTGTTAGAGGGGGGTCCTGGATAAATTTCACGACACTGGACTTAGACACTCCCTATCTCAAACTCCAATGTTTGATTTAAAATGGCCTTGAAGAGTTTCCTCTCCAACCTAATCCAAGGCCCTAGTCTTGAACTAGTTTGTGAACTCTATAAACATAAAAGTCTAGTAGATTTTAAATTTAGCGTTGTTTTTATGGAATTGTCTTACATCAAGGGGTATAAGGGTGAAACTGATGATGTGTAACAGATGAAAGAAAAAAAGAATAAAAACACTGGAAACAAAACTTTTACTGAATGCAAAATTTCAACAACTTTTCAAAAGAAATATTTTTATTTTTTCTAAGATTTTGGACAGCAAACTCAAAGGAATTTCACTCGACTATGAGCTACTTATGATCTAAGTGAACTGCAAAAAACTTATGAAATAAAAGACTTTTCCTTAGCTAATGATGTAGAAACACACTCTTCAACCAAAGAAGAAAATGAAAAGAGATTTTTTATTTATTTAAATGCTAGTAAAACAAGAAAGGAAAAATACCGACAAGCAAAAAACTAAAAAAAAAAAATTATGGCCTAATCACAGTTCGCAAAGAATCAGATTAACAAATCACATGACAACAATTGTAAAAACAATGACTCTCACAATTGTCTAAAAACTGTAATTTTATTTTTATTTTTCTGACAACATTTTAAATGAGAAAAAATAAGCTAAGGGTAAGATTAATCCTAAGCTACCAACTACTCACACAGAGATTCAAACACCTGAGAGGAATAATTCTTATCAAGGGAAAGGATGACTACCTTACCCTTAACAAAAAGTATCATGTACAAGCACGCGACTGTTACTCAAACAAAACACGTGCGAACACGCTCTGAACAGAGACAAAGGGTGTGTACATGCGAGCTAACCTTGTACAGGCCACATGTATATCTAAACTCTAAGAAAAAATGAAAACAGACAGACCAAACCAGGAAGAGACCCCTGATATTGATAACCAGGATCCCTTGAAGGCTTGGACACTCTTTCTAATAGAAAAACAAATAATGAAAGGAAAAATGATAAGGTAAAACAATCTGAGTTAGACCTACTAGCAGACAAGACTTGAGACAGAATTCCAGAAAACCCCCTGAGAATGTGTGATTTTGACAGGGAAGAGGATGACTGCCTCTAAGGTTATCTGAACTCTACATGCTACTGCTACCTCTACAGCTAGTGTTCATATGTGGTTTTTAAGAGGGTAAGGCGCGGGTACACGCGTGCATACCTTGTGCAGGTCACGTGTAGCTCTGTGGGTCCCGAAAAACATAGCCAAGCAAAAGTCAGGGAAAGCTTGTATGGAAAACCAGACTCCCTGCTAGCTCAAACCTTACAGAAATGAAAAGAAAAGACAGGCAAGAAAAACTAGTCTTTAAACTACCCAAAAACTAAATAAAATTCTAGGAACCCTAGAGAGTTTCCCTAGTATGATCGCCAATTCTGTTGTTAGGGAAAAACACCCTATGGACTGGGAAATAGAGTTCATACTTTGCATGCAGATATGACCGAATAGAAATTACTTTCTACCTTCATCCCTAGATTTAAATCCCCTTTTCTTAGTAAATGCATGGAAAGATCAACTTACCTCGTTCCCGACATTTGATGTCGATCCTCCATTGTGTTTGATTCCTTGTTCGCAATACTCCTTCCAAAGTTGACTTGCATCCAATACAAGCAACAACAATGCATGCATATTACTTATATATTAACAGGTTAGAAATCCAAACATAAACTAATCAAACCATAAAAAGTTCATGAATTGGGATGGGAAAAGCACTTTATTTATTACTTTGAATGAGTCAACTTACAAAATTTGAGACCGGCCACCGCTCCTTCAACCTAATCCTGGGCTCCTCTTCTTCTATCCTCCAACTACTTTGCTTTGAATCTCCTTTGGCATAAGGAAAGACTAAAGGGTTGGGACAATGGGAATATGTAAATGGGCAGAGTTTCTTTGTTATATTTTTCCTCTTCCAAATGGTACCCCTACCCCTTCTTTTATAGGCTAGAAGGAGCTAGGTATTTGGATGAACCCTCAGCCATGCATGACCGGGAGTTTCAGTTAACTCACCCATATCTTTTTCTTCCATCGGCAACTTTCCTTTTTTCATGCTTTTGTTGGTCCATGTGGGTTGTTTTGGGTCAGCTAGCGTGTACACGCATGCAGTAATGGGTTAGGGCGCGTGGACCTTTATATAAGAGGATTTTCAAAGAGTTGTTCAGCAGTGTTTTTGGCAAGGAAAGGATATGAGTTGGCTTGATGTCAGGTAAGCATGTGTGGTGCAATTTAGGGTTATAACACCACTCAACTAAGAAATGTGTAGGTTTCTTCTCCCTAAATAGGCGACAGAGCATCATGGCTACATACAACATATGAGCATCCAAATACGTCGTCGCATACATACCATGATCATTGGCTTTGAACTTCTCTGGATGTCCCCACCAGGTCTTGACTATATCGTGACCCTTTTTTACGTATTGGGTGCATTCCTTTATCTCAAAATCTACAACGAATGTGGAATTGTAAGCGTATTTAGGAGTAGGGAAAATTTTGTACATTACTTGTAGGTTCTCTAGTCTGAAAGAGCCGACGATGACCTGCAGGTGGTTGGTGATGCTCCTGGTCTAGATGTTGACATCTTCCAAAGCCTAACTTATCGTATCATTATAGGGTATGATTCTTGGTCATGCAACGATATTATGCATCTATGACTATGTTGTATGCCTAACCTTAGCTTTAAAAGAGTCATTGTCTTTTTTGGTAGAGTCATCTAGACAGTTAATGATCTCATGCTCTAAGACATCACCCAATGCATTAATCTTCTTTGCAACTTTTCATGGCGCCATAATCCTCAAGGAAACACAATTCACTTACCTATTACAAGAGAAGTATGTCAGTTCTACACTAGATAAAAACTACTAATTGCAAATGGTAAAAATGACCTTGAAATCTGAAGTGCTTTATTCAAAACGTCTATTGATCTTAGTATAGCTTTACTGATGAAGAATTTATTAAACTTAATGGAATTCATTACCTAGAGATTAAAAATCCTTATTTGAAATCATTAACCTTAATCCATCGTAAGTGTCATTAATACTTCGACGATTCGCGTTCAAGAGTTTCAGATGTGACAGGGTAAAAATCTCCCGAAGTATGAATTTGTGGAGGAGTTAATCCTAGAGTAATCACTTTTAAATCTGAATTAATGATGTCTAAAACGTTGTATTAACTTTAAGTGTTTTGGATGTTCGAACTTCATAAGTTTCAAATATAGCACAAGAGAAATTTCCTGAAATATGAAACTGCAAAGTAATTAATTTCTTAGTAATCACACTTAAGTCTTAATTAATCATGTTTAAAACATTGTATTAAATTCAACTATTTCGGAAGCTCGAACATCGGATGTTTTGAATATAACACAAGGGAAACTTTCTGAAATCTAAAACCGTGAAGTAATTAATTAACTCTTAATCATGACTCATTAAATCTGCTAACCATTTTATTAATTCCTTGAAAACCTTTTTACCTTTTGTAATCACTTTACTTCAATGTTTTAATAATCCGGGGATTGTGAAATCAGAAACTTTCAAAGAGTGATATCTCGGAGTAACGTGGCAGGGATGACTTCATTCTGATGATATGTCAAGAAAAGAAAGGTGCCATGTGTCACTTGAAAATGTGTGAATCATCCGATGTAAACGTGAAAAATTAATGCCACGTGTCAACTTAGGGAAAGATATTTTTAAAGGACACATGTCCTATGACTCATGTTCGTGAGTTATTTAGGTAAAGTCACGAGTGGTTATCTTCGGGTTTCAGAGTTTCGAGGTTTTTATTGTTTGGGTTTGCTGGAATACCCGAAGCGCAGAGCTATGAAGCGACCATTGAAGGCTTTCTTTTAAAGCTCGGGTGGCTCCAAAACTTCGGAGGTCATTAGGAACGTTCGATCAAATTAGGGATACCCATCAATGGTGGATATTGTAAGCGCCTTATTGCTAAATAACAACCAATGGATTTGATTTAAAATTAAAAGGAAATTCTCTAAGTTTTTTTTTTTGTTTTTTGGGTTAAAACTTTTTTATTTCTAAGAGGTAAAAAATAAAGCTCAAAAGCCCAAAATTAGGCGTGTTCCAACAAGTCTAACTAGAAGAAGACTCCTACTCCAACTCTAACTAATATCTAGTTAAGAGATGCTCACTAAATGAGAATTTGGGGAATAAAGGGACAACTAAGAGACAAAATAAGAACACATCGGGGAATGTGAGGGAATTTGACTTTTTAATTAAAATAAAACTTGTAATTACTTGTGAAACTTGGGGAGAGTCTGACAAGTGTGTGGGTGAATAATTCAAATTTATTTAATTAAAAAGTTAATTAATTGCGCATGTGGACATGTGTCAGTGAGGAAATTTCTATAAAACAAATTGTGTCGATGGGTAAAGGATAACACTTGTTATTGGTAAAGTTATGATGCCAAAATCATTTTGGATTGTGTTTTACTTTTGAGACCTGGGATACCAAGTTTGAGGATAGAGTGGTATCTCTTCCTTGCAAGGAAAGATTGGATCTATAGTATTTCTAGTTTTTTTGTGTGGTCCCTTTGTGGCTTGTGAAGCTAAGGGGGAAGAAGAGTACCTCTAACATTGACTGGGAGCTACCGGTGAAGTCTCCATCATTAGCCAGAAGGAGGAAGTAAGGAACGTGAGTTGCTAAAGAATATCTTCAAGTCCATATTTGTCAATTACGGTATTCTTATTTGAGATTTGTAATTGTAATAAGATTAAATTGTATATATATATTTTTAGAAATTTGCCGTAAACTATATTGGATTTCTATTATCGAATTTGCAAGTTTACTTGATGGTTGTGTAATACAGAAGGTGAATTTCTAGCATTGCTACCAATTGAATTTTCAAACTAAATGTATTGGAACTTTGTATTCGTTGTCTTTCATTTTACCAATCCATTGGATTTCTACTTAGATGTTGCTAATTGATATATACCCAGAATACAAATTGGAATATAAAACTATGTAAAATCGCTACAGAGTTATATGACCATTCTGGACACCTTAAGGATAAGAACTCTGCGATTTGAGTTGCATCTACAATATTAAAAACAGAATCTACAACCTAGAAATTCAATCTATTGTCACTGCTAGTTGGGTTATCAGTAAGAATGTTTGAATGATTTAATTGCTTCTATTCGACATACTCAAAATGCGAATTGTTCTTGGTCTCTTCCTTGAGTTTGCATATCAAAAATTTAGTTTTATATTATCTTAATAAACCAACTACCCAAAATGAATTCGTATTTCGTAGATTCATTATGTAAATTGGTTGATGGATGTCTCGGATCATCCTTGTATATGTTATGTGATTATGGAATGAATTTAGTTCTTTATATATTCGTTGTCATACCTGTGAAATTTTAATGGATGATGTCGAGCTTAATAGAGGTTAGTTACAACATTGATCAATTTTCTCCTTAGGGAACTAAAATTTGAATAAGTTAGATATTGATCTTACTCTCTGTTTAAGTACCAGTCAAATCTTCGCATTTCATAGTAACCTTAAGTAAGATTTTATTGTAGAATTTCTTTCAAAAAAATCCATTAGTTACAAAGCCCGAACTCGACTCTAGCTTTGCAAGAAATCTAGTACTGTATTTTCATAAAAGTACCAGCTCTGGATAATCAAAATCTTGAACGTCGCCTCCTCGAATTAGTAGTTTTGATTTCGATTTGTTAAAATCTGTCTTGTTGTCTGCCGATTTTGTTTTGTGTGATCCTTGTAATCCCTCCACCAAGAGATATTGTTAAAATCTGTCTTGTTGTCTGCCGATTTTGCTTTGTGTGATCCTTGTAATCCCACCACCAAGAGATATCCTGGGAGTAAGGACGCACTTTCTTTTATCCCCTTCAGTAGCATTTAAACTTTGAATTCCTAAGTGCACTTTAGGATGGTGCGATATCTTTCTTTCCATTGATATCCCAATTAAGTTTTAATCAAAATTTCTGATGCCGGGAAATTAAAAAGAAACAGCATAATCCAGAATCGGGGTTGGATGCAGTCTTTTTTCGTGGGCTCTCCCTTGTCGCCTTGTGTATAGGCGTTGTCGTGTGACTGTTGTTGTTTAGTGGTTGACTGTGGACTCAACCTTTGAGATTTTATTGGATCCTAAGCTTGGATAAAGTCCCAATACTTTAATTTATCTGTTCGCTGCCACATCAATGGAATCCTTTGTATTAATTTATTGTCTATTCCTTTAAGGATTAACAATTAATGAAATCCTTAATTAGTTGCCTGTTGAAATTAAATCAAAGATTCATAAACTTAAATGTCGTTTCAAGGGATGGAACAAGATCCGGGTTGTACTTCTCGCCGGATCGAGCGCTAGAACAGATTCCGGAACCCTAGTGGTTGGTAGGATTGAGATTTAACCTCCTCGCGTAGGTTCAGATCCTTCAAGTGATTGTTTTTTACTCTTAAGGAAGTTTAGTGAAGGGATTCATGTAAACTTTTTGTGGCCTAAACGTATTTTGAAAAAATGCCTCCATGTAAAGAACCTTCCACCATTGAACTTGCTTATTGTAAACAAAAATTACATGTCTACCTTATTGTTTGGAATTGATTATTTGATCTTCCTTTAGTTCTTTTCATTGGATATGTAATTTAGTATAAGAATATTTATTATAGTGCTTAATATGTTTTTGATCTTCTTAGTTCTTTTTAAATGGATATGCAAATCATCTTTGAATTCTTATTTATTTGTTTATTATGATTGATTTCTTATAGTTATGGATATGCAAATCATCTTTGAATTCTTATTTATTTGTTTATTATGATTGATTTCTTATAGTTTTATAAAATGATATTCAAATCTTTAAGTATTGTTTAAGAAGATTTTTTATCTTCTTATGGGTTCTTATAAATGGATATGTAATTTAACATTGATTTTCTTATATATTTATTAAATAAGATTTTCCATAATAAAAAGATACATAGTTGAGCTACATGTAGATTTACTTGTTACAGAAGCTTGAAGCACTTGATAAATGATGCTTGACCTTAATGAACCTGACTTTGGCAAGTTACTAATGATGGTTAGAAAAGATCTCTATATGTTACTAATATTGTACTTATGATCTTGTGGTTTTTATTAATCCTTATGTATTATTCTCTTACTCAAATTTACACTTAATATTGCTTGAAAAATTGATTAAGAATAGTAGATTATTCTATTGCACCATGAAGAATTGATGGTTAAGTATGGTTAATGAATCTAGTATTGAATTGTACTTATGATTGGATTAATGGGATTTAGATACCTCTTTGTTCCTTAGAATAGTTGCTAGTCTTGAGACCTTAAAAGGTCAAAATCAATCGGATGAATCTTGGACTTAAGTGTTGATTATGTGTCTTGGAGGTCATAACCTTGCAAGATAGGTTTGGGGGTATCTTCCTTATGTTATCATTATATGGTATGGTTGTTTGAATAATAGTGATTTAACTTTCAA
>ML781726.1:628465-644764 GCA_009831015.1 Picea engelmannii
GTGTGTACAGGGGTTAGTGAGTTTGGGGTCATTTCAATTATGGAGCAAGGTATGTTTGGGGTCATAGTAGTTAGTGGTTAGAATGTTTTAGGGTGTGATTTTCATGTCATGAGTTATAGGGGTAAATTATTATAGTGTGTAAAAGGTTAGAATCTATTTGGGACCATCATGAAAATTTCAATGTCGGAGCATTCAGTACTTGAGATGTTGGATGCCAAGTGAGTAGTAAAATGGTATCATGAGAAAAGCTTCCTTAAGCCTTAATGGAAAATAGTGTGCTAGTTGCAGGTTTAGAAAAAGTGTAGGTTATTAAGATGGTCAATATGAGTCAACCACGTTAACTATGGTCAACTATAGTCAAACATGATGAATTATGCTCAATCATGGTCAACAATGGTCAATGGAGATCAATATTGTCAATAAGGGTGAAGGGTTAGTTGGTTACTAGAGTGAATGTAATAGGAGGGTCATGGGTTAAGGGATTAGTAAGTTACATAGTTAATGGATTAGTGGGTATGTTTCCTTGAAGTTAGTGGGTCAAGGGGTTATGATATGGGTTCAGTGGGATTTTCATGTCATGAGTTAGTGGTTAGAATATTGTAGGGTGGGATTTTCATGTGTTAGTTAGTGGTTAGAATGTTTTAGGGTGTGATTTTCATGTCATGAGTTATAAGAGTAAATGATTATAGTGTGTAAAGGGTTAGAATATATTTGGGACCATCATGAAAATCCATAAGCCCGTGAGTGTGAAGTTATTCTATTTGGCCACTAGTCGAAACAAAAACAAAACCCTATCTTCCCTTTGAAAGTCTTCTCTTTGAAAATTGGATTTCTTTAGTTTCATGCATTTATTTTAGTGCTCCAGATGAACAAAAACCTCAGGATGATCCTTTGCAGTAGGAGGCTCAAATACTAGTAAATATTAGGATGGGTGCGAGTCAAATATTAGGACGGGTGTTGATGATCCTTTGCGGTAAATATTAGGACGAGTGTGAGTCAAATACCAAAAGGCTACCAAATAATCAACGTTACAAAGTGGCATCCACCTCACTCACACAAAAAAAATATTAGTGCACCGATGTTTATGTTGTTAAAACCCTCAAAGAGGGAAACAATTCATGGTCCCATCAACATGGCAACACAAACCAACATTTTAATGCAAAAAGAAAATAGATTGCGTGGACATCTTTTAACAATTGATTGTTTGTAAATGACCCTCTGTGCTCTTTAAATAAATATAATGGACCAATCAGGTGTCGAGTCATGGATAAAGTTTTATTGATATTGAGGAGAAGAAGAACCGTCATATCAATTTATGTCTAGAAGAAAATCATGACTATCAGAATAGTTAGTTACAAAAGAACACTAAATAAACACACTTTACCTAAAAACAGATTAGAGCAAGTTGATCATAACCAACTCTCAAGTGTCTAAATATCCTAATATGAGCACTCGTTTTCATGAATTTAGAATTTATATTTTAGACTCCATCTTATTATAATGATTTTAGACTTCAGAAAATGACACGAAATTGACAACACAAATAGTGTATTTCCTAACATCAAAGACTATTTAACTATATTGACATTTGCATTTCATTTTTTTTAATTCATATCAATGCTTAATGGGTCCAAGTTTAACATGGATCTATGTTAATGGAGAATATTAAAAATTATTTAAATGTGATAATATAATAGAAATATACATCAATAAAGAGATATATGCAGAGAAGCAACAACAACAGACATATCAGGTGGGTTTAGGGGCATGTGCGCTCCTTTCTCTATTGTTTTTGTTTCATGGTTTCTATGCAAAGAAGCAACAACAACACAGATCTTAGGTTGGTTCAATGGAATATGCATGGAAAATATTGATCTAGTCGGTTGTTGTTAAACAATGGGGGGCTTTGCACCACACATCCTTTGATAGATAATCTGCCAAGGTATTGAATTGACGATGGACATGAAAACTTTGGATCCAAGAGAATTGATGTTTTAGCTCCAAAATTTCCTGCTTCCAGGTAAGGAGAGAGAGACCCTAAAGCCGAGATATTCTCTCAAATCAATCAAGAATAATATTTGAATCCCTAACCACCATAATATCATAGATGTGAAGATAAGAGGCAAAGGATAAACTTCCCCAAAACCCAAAAAGTTCATTTTTAATGTTACTTCTAGAAGCAATAACTAGAAATAGTTTGTAGTAATGAGACCCATTCAACCTTAATACTATACCAACACCACATTCACCTCTTGCAGCAGCACCATCAAAAAATCCAATCGGCCTCTGATCAAAATATATATGATTAAGAAGCAAATCATATGGAGAATCTGTATAGTCACTTGGAAGCTCTTTAATAGCAGACACAACTCTGAGACATAGAGCATGTTCATTCCTAGAGCAATCTTTGAATAAGCAAATTGAAAGAAAGCTCCTGTAACTAGGAAAGATTAAATTTAAAGAGGTAATGAGACATTTCATTTTGATTATCATTGTCATTGTGTGCCCCCTGGGAATTGCAACCTTGCTTGTGCACATACAATACAAAACTATTCTTAGTCACATACTAATTGTAGAAATAATTTCAATATATTACATATAATTTCCCCCAAATATTCTTATTCATATACATGCCACATGCATACAACCCATAACTATTCTTAGTCACACGTGCACATTGCATAAAAAGAAAAAAAAAAACTAAACCAACTAAAGAGTGAAAGGATAAAAAAAAGTTTCTCAAAAAATAGGAAAAGGCTCATTATACACACTACGCTTATAAAAAAAATCACAATTTTAATTATAAAAACCAAACCATATTTTTTTATGACATTCCTACTTTCTATATAATTTCACAAAGTAACAATTTAATTGACATCTACATCATCACAAACCAAATACAAAAGATGATATCCACTTAGCACTAAAAGTCATTGAACTCATTGAACACGCTTAGCCCAAAGCCTAAACTTCTAATTGTTTTAATTACACAGAAGGTGTTTTTTAGGGGGCGGTTCTGTCCCAGCCTTCGTAGTCTATCCATATCAACTTGGAACCATGTCCTGGGATCTGAAGTCCAAAATGGAGTCCCGTATATTTATTTTTTCTTCTGCGTGAGGGTTCGTGGCTTTATTTATTCTTTCTTTAGTGTCCAGGGGTATTCTTTCTTTTATGGTGCATAGCTATGTTATGCTTGTGATCCTCACAAACATCGTTGTAACATATCTCCATTTGGTTAGCATTATTCAATTGATTATAGAGCAGAGCAATTGATTTTCAGGGCCAAGATGGAAAGCAGCAGCAGGGTACTGATAATTGGAGCAACATGCTACATTGGTCACCATGTTGCCAAGGCCAACCTTGATCTCAGGCATCCTACCTTCCTTCTGGTCAGAGATTCCACGACTTCTTCTAATTCTGAGAAAGCCCAGCTTCTGGAATCCTTCAAATCCTAAGGTGCTAATATAACCCATCTAAGTTCTAATCTCAGTGCTTTCTACCGCCATGTAATAGTTTCATGTAATGTTTCTCTGAGAAACAATTTGGGTTTTTACTGTTGTTTAACAGGGATCGTTAGAGGATCATGCAAGCCTTGTGGAGGTAGTGAAGAATGTGGACGTGGTAATATCCACACTTGGATCACTCCATATAGAGAGCCAGGTCAATATTATCAAGGCTATTACTGGAACCTAAGAAAATCCTGATCAATGTAGAGTGGGGAGGTATTAAAACCCTCTCCGGCAAGGGGTTTAATTTCTACTGCAATTTTATATTTAACCTAGGACTGATTGATGTTTGCAGAGGTTTTTTCCTTATGAGTTTGGGAATGATGTTGATAATGTTCACACAGTGGAGCCTGCAAAGAGTGTGTTTGAGGTGAAAGCCAAAATCTGTAGGGCAATTGAGGCCGAGGGCATTCCTTATACATACATCTCTAGCAACTGTTTTGCAGGGTATTTCCTTCCAAGCCAGGCACAGGCTGGCCTTACAACTCCTCCAAGGGATAAAGTTGTCATAAAGTACCTGAGAAAATTTTTATGAATTATGAGAGATTATCTTCCACATACTTAAGAGATTAAGCAACAGTTTCCATGTTTATCCAAGTTATGGGTTATCACCCTTCATAGGTGTTTGGAAAAACTAGTGGCCCTTTATTTTACTTATAAACACAAGTAAACTCACTTGTGGGATTATGGAAAGGTACCCTTGAAAAATTCCCTTAATGACCCCGATTGGGTTCCAACACCTTTGGTGGTAATTTTTTGTGGGAAATTGAAACTATATGGTAATGTTCAATAGTTGAATGGGTAGAAGGAGGATGCAATTTCATGTTAAGAGGTATGCAATGATAATACTCGCACCCATTCATGAAAATACTTTTATTCTCACCCATTCATGAACTCGCGCCCATTCACAAGCAGAGATAGTTGAGAGCTCGAGCTCGGGGTTAGAGAGAGCTCGCGGAGGGCACATGGAGAGAGCTCACAAGCTGCGCGGTTAGAGAGATCTCGTGGAGGGCACCGGGAGAGAGAGCTCACGGGAAACCCCTTGATTTTCTAACATATTTATGTACTTTGGCAACACACTTTCTGTACTTTGGCAACATAAGTCACTAGTGGATTAGGTAACATCAAATATGTTGATGGAAACCTTATAGGTATGAAATTGGTCATGCCAATGTTGCATGAGCACTGAAAATAAATTGGAAACAATTCCTTCAACCATGCTTTGGTATCATAAGTTGATATGTTTATGATGTTTGAATACATTTATATGAATGATACCCAGGTCGGGTATGGTAAAGGTAAGAAATATTGGACATATAAAGAATGTTCAAAATCTATTAATGCATTGATCATATGAAGAATGTCATGTCATTTCATGTTGGTTATGAGGTAATCACCAAGGAAAGTTAGGAATTATGATCATGTTGTGAAAGTGAATGGCATAAAAGATAGACACATGTGAGGCTATAATGTTGTTGGATTTAAGAAGGATATAGTTATACACAAGTATCCAATGGTATCCCCACTTGTATTGGTTTCCTAGACTATAACCTTCTTGCCAACATTGAAGAGCATTGAAAAACATACTCCTAGTGTTGAGTTTTGGATAAAAATGAAGGTGTCTAGATGGTCGAAAAAACATTGGAGAGGTGGCTAGATGATGTGTTTAGGCATCAACTAATTGAACCAACTCATAATGGTGGATTGATTGACATAATAATGTTCTATTCTATGTAATGTAAGGATGCATCACATGAAAAACAAATTAATTAATTAATAGTGATAATAATAAAAAAAATAATGACAATAATGTCAATAAACTTAGTGGGAGGAAGGTTGGTGGGAGGGAGGTACCTCTCAAAAGTCAGCAAAAACCAATCTCGATTCCCCATACATCGTTCATTCGTTGCTTAGGGTAGTTTCAGATAGAAAAACTCAATCCAACAGAGGCAGAGGAGAAAACCACCGAGCAAGCACCACCCGCACCACTGGTCGTTGTTTTGATTTATTGCATTTAGCCCGAAGCAAAACTATGTATGATGGAGTATTCGAGTAGCCTCACTTGATTGTGAGTTAAAGCATAGCGACCAGACTTGGTAGTTGTGGAGTTGAGTCATTAGCCATGGATTGAGGGTTTATAGAGCTCGTTGCTGGTTGTCCAAGTGGTGGTGGATTTACTTACAAAGGTTTGGCATAGCCATCAATGCTAGCTACAACACTGGCGATTGGCGTCGAGTCGTAGCCCCATCTGACAGAGGCAAAGTAGTGGGGATATTCAAGGGAAGTAAATTGAATCCATGTGTTGGCAGTAAGACCAATAATTTGTACCAATGGTAGATTAGACCGTGGACTCATAGTAATAATGAAAGAAAACCATTAACTTTGCATACAGACTAGTATTGAAAACCCTCAAAGGTGACGTTGGAAAAATTAATTGGGTCATTTGGTTACTTATCCATAAGGACTAGTACATTTGGGTCAAATAATTCCTCCATTAACTTCATCATTATTGTCATCATCATCGCCATTTTCATCGTCATCATTGTCAATGTCATCTTCATTGTCATTGCAATCATATCTTCATAAACCTATGACCTCTAGGGAGTAAACTCATGTTGGCATATTCTTAGTCATCCTCCCAAATCAATGAATGTGATTTACTGTTGATAACTTCCATGCATTTATAAATGCATGTGTTAACATGTTTACTTTTTCACATTTACATAATCTTATTAAGAAATTACTGTAAGGCCATATACTTGCCATGTTAAGATGATTAACAAGAATTAATATCTATGCAACATTTTATTGCCACGTTTTGATAATTAGCAGGCACTACCTCAAATGGATTGCATGTATAACTATTGGGATGTGAACCGTGGCCACATTTGGCCTACTTGGGATGTGAACCGTGGCCACTTTTTGCCTGCGTTCAATTTATGGATCGATATTTTTCTGGCGTTTCAGTTTAAATTTGTTTTTAGTTAATGCAGATCGATATTTTTCTGGTGTTTCAGTTTAAAGCAATCTTTAGGTAATGCAAATTGATATTTTTCTGTCTTGCATTCAATTTATGGATCAATATCGAAAGGGGGAAGGTGGGTCTTCAAAATTAGGTAGCGGTAGCCCAGACAACAGTGAAGGATCCGGCTCGGCTCGACCCATAAATTGCAGCTTGCACACATGAAGTCGCAACTTTCGCTTTGAGAGGCCACTCTGCTATTTTGAATTTTCCCAACTTCTTTCAATTCCTCACTCTTACATTTTTCTCAAAGACATCAAAGCTACCGCAGTAGCATCAAAATTTAATTATGAACTCACCCGATCAGAAACCAGGCTGACACAGTCAACGTACGCATTGATCAGAATGAAACCGATGAATCTCCTTCGATCACAACCAGTAATAGAATGTGTTGGTGGCTATATATCTTATGAAGAATTAAGGTCGGAGCAGTCTGTGATCAGTCCCGTTGTTGAGATCAATCAGTTGCACTGCAAAAGTGTGAGAATGAAACTCGAATGTAACTTGATTGAATATCCTCTTTAATATTGTTGCAATCAATTACTTATTTTGCATCTGTTAAGAGAATAATTCTCTAGGTTGGAGAGATATGTAAATGACAATAACATTTGCACGATTGGTAATATTGATTGCCATGCTTATGGTGGTCACGATGGTCAGTGAAAGTTCAGCTTCTAGGCCACTGCAATTGAAATTCATATTTCGGGGAGATGAAATGGAAAATAATAATAATAATAAGATGAAGAATGGGTGGTTTGAATCCTTTGGGGCCCCGTATCTCCTTCAGGCCCCTCTAATTGTCAAAACTTTAGGTCTCCCAGTGGGGAGGTTCTTGTCCAGTTAACTAGATTAATGCAGTCGAGGTTAATGCTTTGGGATTAATGCGTTGGGATTAATGCGTTAATGGATCGGTCAATTGGAATTACAAGAGTTGTTGATACTTCATATCCGGCTGTTAAAAGTAGAAATTATGAGACGTAGAATTGCAGACACGGAATGTAAACCATACATATATACAAAAGAGAAGGACCGAGGAAATATTTAGAACTGACAAGATTTCCCGAATCATGAAAAGAAAAAGGTTTCAGATACCATGCAAGACCATGCAACTGATCATCTAATTTGGTCTGAAAGCAATAATTTTTTTATAGTTATGTTTTTACAGTGATTGTCCAGATTACTGTGATTTTTTTTCTAACTATTTATGTTTTTACTGTGATTGTCCAGTTGTTTTTTCTAACTATTTGTTATGCGAGAATAATAAATGGTTTTTTTTTTAATATTAAGTTTGTGTAACAATGATATTATTATAGTGTTTCTTAAGGCCATGCCCATGTGTGAATTAATATTGTTTCAAGATATTTGTGTTTCAGATTGTATCTACTTCATATTCCACTTTGACCAGCGTTAATTTTAATCCTACAACACCCTCACCCAATCCTACAACGGTATAATACTTGGAGCTCTAAACCCTAATAAAAATTATGTAAACGCAAGCATTCAAGAAGTTATTATACATGTTTATGTTAATAAGTGTAAATTTCAGGTGAAAATATATATCATACTATTTCATTTTAGAATTTCTACTAAAATTAAAATTTGTTTGTAACTTTAATATATTAATTAAAGATTATTTGTAAATTTTAATTAAAATTTCTACTAAAATTAAGGTTTGTTTTTAACTTTAATATATTAATTAAAGTTTATTTGTAAATGAAATAGGCCAAGAGAGAATTATTTGAAAATGAAATATATCTTTAGGCGTTATCATCCACAACCACAATAGCCACAGCCACAATTATGTAGTTGTGCTAATATATATTATAAACAAAAAAATAAATTAGCAAACAAAACCTGACCACTATTGAAAACCTGACCACGAACAGTATTGCGCCCAAATTTCAGAACCCACACTAAAAAAACTCATCCGACCCCAATCGACAGCAAGCTGGGACAGAGGAGATCACCCCACAAGAGAAAGAAGGAGCCCACATCTCTTGACCATCTCAACACTCTGTAAATAGGGCCACTTCAGCGAGGCTTTAGGCATTCTAGGTATCACAGGTAAACATTTAGACTGCTCTATGTATGTTTTTCTTTTGCAGGGATGTATTCAAAAAAATGCCCTACCAGAGGGTAAGGTGATCCATGCCCACATCAAGCAGAGTGGATTTACGGGAGACGTTGGGTTTTATGAGGACTGTATACGAATGAAACCAATGACTAGAATGGAATTTCCATAGGAAAACACTACTTCATTATTTGACCAAAATACCCAAATCTTCGAATGGTGCATTCATCGAAGTATGGTTTCACTGAAAATGTAATAGTGTCCTCTGTCTCAATCTGTTCCGGAGCCTGGAAACTGTTTCAGTCTTGGTGACCGGAAGAGATCATGCACCACAAATGGCCTTTATAAGACAAGCCTTTAAGACTGTATTCTGTATATTTCATAGATTGTTTTTTAGCATTTTCTACTCTCTTTACTACAAAGTGGATTAGACCTGAGTTGCAAAGTACAGGTACACCAATTTTCTACTGGTACGATGGCCTGATGAGCCAATCTTCTTTCCAGTTCACGGTCCAATCTGCCTATATAAATATGCATTTATATTTATATGATAAATTCAATCTTCTTTCTGGTTCACGATCCAATCTGCCTATATAAATATGCATTTATATTTATATGATAAATTCTCTTCTAGGCGTAATAGTGTACTCTGGCTCAATATGTTCCGGAGCCTGGAAATTGTTTCAGTCTTGGTGACCCGAAGAGGTCGTGCACCACAAATGGCCTTTATAAGACAAGCCTTTAAGAGTGTATTCTTTATATTTCATAGATTTTTTTTTAGAATTTTCTATTCTCTTTACTACAAAGTGGATTAGACCTGAGTTGCACAGTACAGGTACACCGATTTGGTACTGGTACGATGGCCTGATGAGCCAATCTTCTTTCCAGTTCACGGTCCAATCTGCCTATATAAATATGCATTTATATTTATATGATAAATTCTCTTATAGGCACCCTAGCAACTAAAATGGTGAATTTTTTTCCTCACTTGATAAGGTTATCTTGCATTTCGTGTTTCAATGTTTTTTTCAAGGAAAACCCATGGAGAAACCCCCAGGCACTTCCCTACATTTTGCATATGCTAACCAGTGTAAACCGTCGGCACCGATTATAATGTCTAACCTGGTAGGGCCATTTGGTGAGGCATGCAATAGAGGCAGCCAACCCGGGGATTAGACTCTGAGACCTCTTGCATTAAGCTCAAAGTACTTAAACACTTGAGCTAGCATGCCAAGCTATTTCATGTTTCAATGTTAGTTGATTATGTTAAATTAGTAGTAACCACTATTCCCAATGATATCATATTCTCAATAAAATCATGACATGGAAAAATGGTATATCTGGTCACAGGTTTTGTATGTATTATTCACAGTCCCTTTTTCCATTTGCAAAATGTTTCTCTGGAATTTTCTGCAATTGATTATACATGAATATTTGTGATTTTTATTTAATCTAGCTAACCCGAAGAATCTGTGAGAAGGATTGTGATTTATTCAGTCTACAAGTTTTATGTCTATCTCAGTTATGTTGGGAGCCTTATGACCTTCGAATTGTGGAAAATTTGGTATGGACATTAAGGATGGAAATGCTATGGAATTAAAGTTCCTATTATTAATTTTCCTACTGTATATATTATTAGTTTTCCTACTGTTACTGTATATATTGCCTGGTAAAAATGTGAATTTTGGAACGTTCTGGTACAAATCTGCAGACCAAAAACAAATCTTAAATTGATCCATTTGGATTTTTTTTTATATGCGAAGTCATACCCAAAACGGATCCAGGGAAGATCTGGTACTGGTAGTTTAGTGGGGAGGTTGATCAAATTCCAATGCAACTATGGATGAAACTAACCTCCCAAGCCATTGTTAGAGCATGGTTTCCTAATAAGCATATAGCTATGTTTGAGGCCCGAGATTTGCCATCTCACAAGCATAATCATTCTAACCAAAGAACATATACATCACCTTTCCTTTTCTATTTTGGGAGTGGTGCATATGGTTTCCACTTCCAACTTCTTTTGTATGTTCAAAGGTTGATTTTTCACAACAGTTATATTACCTTCCACATGTCCTATAAACATTCATAAGCAAGCTATATAATCAGGGTTGATGAAACTGTATTGTGGAGGAAGAAGGTTTGAAGTGGGCACCAACAAGTAGAAAGCCCAATAGAGTTTCATACGTTGTTATAATTGTAATGATAATTGGACGTTCCATAGCTTGGGCATACTATTGTTAAATCGATTCCTCTATTCTTGATTCTACACTTGATAGCCTTATTTTATTTTTATGTTATGAATCCTAAGATCATGTCCAGTAGGATGGAACGAGGTGATGTTGCACATGTAGAAGCAATACAATCTACCTTGAGCCAAGTTGCATCCTCAAGTAGAGAATGGAGAAAACGAAGTAGTGAGTGGACATCATCTGAAGACGAGACAGATGCAATGGACCAGGATGGAGAAGGTTGGGATCTCTACCCATTTTTGTTCAGCTAATTTTCCATAGAGATGAGCACTTATACTTTTTAAGCATATCCAGTTAATCCATGCAAGATCTGTTGGTACTTCTGTAGAAGTTTTAGTTTTTAACTTAGCTTTTTTCAAACTTAGAAAGAAACTCTCCCTGTTGTGTTGGAGAAGTATAATAAAAACATGATGTTGTTACCTTTGTTTGATGCCAAATTCTATTGCACTTATAGAATTCTAGATGAAGTAATAAACATCTACGATGTCCTCCACTTGGTTATTGACTTCATTATGCTTGTAATATTGCCAAGGTCATGTTGATTTTTGAAAAGAGAAATGACACATAGAATCCTTGCGGCAATTTTACACAACACACTTCTCAATGTGTATGACAAGTGCGGCACTATGGTGGATGCTCACAAAGTATTCGACCAAATGCCTGAATGAAATGTGTGCTCGTGGACAGTCATGATTGTTTCTTGCACAAGGGATGGATTTCCTGAGGAGGCATTGAAACTCTTTAACTGGATGTCAAGAACAGATCTCCAACCCAATCACTTCACATTTGCTACTTTTCTTCCAGCATGCGCCAATTCAGCATCACTATGGAAGGGCATGGAGATTCATACAAAAATTATAAGTATGATACATTAGTATGTATCATTTTTCCTTTACATACTAAATTTGGTGGCATTTGAAGCTTCTGTCATGCCTGGTGTGATGGCTTTCACACGATATACCGATTTCATGAACGGGATGATCGACGCCGAAGAGGATGTGAAATTTTTTAGACAAAATGGAATTATTAGCAACCACCTCCAAAGAGACGAAGAGGTTGCGAGCCTCTGGAACAACATGGGTAAGTGCGTTCATCTCACGAAGGTTGAATATCTGGACAATGTTATAGAGGATGTAAATAGATATTATAATAGGAAATGGAATGTTGTTGTTTGATGCACAAAGGGTATTTTGGCCGAGAGGAGAGGATGTAGAAGAAGAAGTTGTCTATGTAGATTGTTGAATGGCCTGCATTGTAACCTTGCAATTGTCAAAAACAAAAATTGAGCAACCATTCGAAGCTGGTTTTCCTGTTTGGGTTTCTAGGCCAATAGACATGGGCCATCCATCCAATTAGCCAAGTGAGATTGATGTCTGTAATTACATAGTTGTTGCATCTTTCCATCTAAGTTGCTATACTCAATTTTTTGGACGTAGCATATTACTCCTTCCATAGGCTGTTGGACTTTTAGTTAGGGTCGTACGCACTCAACATTGGGTATCTTGTTCTCTAACAATGAGTATATCTCCTCCATAATTCAAATTGACTCATTCAGTAGTTTGTGGAAGGACGGAATTACAATATAGAGTGGAGTTCTGTTAAAAATGGTGAAACCACATTGTAGTTACTCCTTCCACAACGTTCTGGGTTAAGTTACATCTTGCAACCAACACTAATACACTAATTTAATTGGGAGATAGAAATATTACTGTCCATTGATGCGTTGGATCCATTGCATGATACACTTGTTAATACTGGGCAATGCGACATGGAAACTATTTCTTCTCTTCAATTATGAGCTAGATCAATATAATTCATTTGTTGTTGGGGCGTTGCTTGTCTTCATTTATGATGGTGTGATTTAGTATTATGAGACTGCTCCTATAATTGTTGGAGTTTATTCCAGGAGAATACACACTGATCAATCTCCTTCTTGTTATTCTTGAGTGTTAGATTGACAACAAGTGACCATGGTATGTTGTCCCCTCTGATGGTGTTGAAGCGACCCTCTCCTTGTAGGAGAAAAAAACTGAAGGGGGATGTTCTTATCAATGATATTCTTTGTTGGAGTATTGTGGAATCAAGTGTTGTATAAAGCATTGTTGTAGACATCATTGATACTTAGCTACCATAGTTCAGAGCAAGAGCATATCTAATATCCCATGCCTTGTTTTCCAGGCAAGAGACCAGTGAAGACAATTGTGGATAGTATTCTGATTGGCGGGCTGATATATATGGTTATGCATTGCTTTGTGTTCCAATGAAGAAACCATAGGTTGAAGCGTTGAGATTGAAAGAGAGAGATCATTGCAATTTTGTTGTCTAATTGCACAAACAATTAACATAGTTGTTTCACTCATTTGATGAGTGAGCATAGAAGTCATGATGTGTTATTTAAGGCAGAGACTGGGCCAAGTTCATGCAATAAAGATTTTTTGTTATTTGAAATCACCTACAGAGGCTGGTTGTAGCCATCCATGCACAGAGAGAGTGCATTGGCATAGTGGAGACTAGCATTGGTCCTGACCTTCCACAACTGAAAATTGATCCTAAGTAGGAGACCAATCTGGAACAAAGGCCTTGGAATCAATTCTGAAGACAGGATTCGACATCATACAGAGAACATAGATTAGATTTATTTCCCTAGAGGATCTATGTTTGTGAGGCATGTGAGTTATAAGCCCTGCATTTATGGATCATGACCCAAGAAATACAAAGGTGTACAATTCTTCTCCCACCTGATGACATGATTATTTTGTATGTTGTTGAACAAGTTCTCTGTTGATGTCCTATACTGAGGACACTCATTCTCTAAAATAATGGTCTTCATGAACTCCATCATGCAGTCCTGCCCCTCATAAACATCTCTGCCAATATGGGCCATTCTGTGTCTGTAAACTGCAACAAAGAAATCAGAGGGTTCATGATCCTAATGATCAGATCTACCCTCTTCCATCAGCCATCATCAAACACTGTATTCTTGACCTTTTTTAAATCATTTTGATCCTTCTTTCTCTAGAAAGACCAAACCTTTGAAATAACCAAGGATCTAACTTTTCAAGAGCACTCTTGACCTCCCTTAATCTCTTAAGCATGATGAATGAGGATGCAAACTTAGTATCTACAGTCTTCAACAATGATAGATGTATTCTTTATAGATTGTGAGGGCATTGGTACTATTTTGTATAAAATTGAGGATATGTTAAGCATCGTAAATTAACTCTTACATCTATGTAAAATCTGAAGTAATAGATTAAGTGTTAAATCCAAAGATTGATCATTGAACAATGGAATGTGTCTACAATATTTGTGGATATTTATGTTGGTAGCCTTGCAAACAACATTCTTTGTGATAATTTTTACACAGGAATAAACACCTACTTCATTAATGACTTTAATGAACAATTCAGCCATATAATGCACATCCTTGTATTTTGCAAAAGCATCCACTTCTTTCAAGGAGACTAGTCCATTCTGTGATGACACCATGAAATTGATAAGTGGATGGCGTGCTACATCATTCCATCCATCAGAAACAATACTAAGACTTGATGATTTAATAGGTGCTAGGAGTTTCTCCACCTCTTCCTTTTCCTTATCCAACAATGTGGTTCTAATCTTCTTTGAACTAGGAGGCACTTACATAATTGGAGCCCGTTCAAGTAGAGCTTAGCACATCTTAACAAAGGAGACCATGCAACATTAAATGAAATGAAGCTGAGATAGAAAAGAATTCAATGGTAATATTAACCTCCTCTCACAACCCTTGATGAAAGATTTGTCCATTGGACCGCCTTTAGGAGCTTGCCTTCTTCCTTACTCGCTAAAATGCCACCCCAGGGTTGTCACCTTTTCCAAGTCAATAGAATTCTCTCTTGTCATATTTTTTGTTGGCTTAGAGACACCACTTCACATGCTCCAATTTATCTGTCCTTGAGGGTGAACAAATGTCCCTTAACGTGGTAGTAGGTTCTCTTGAATTTTTCATGGCATAATTACATTTCCAAACAACATTTCCTCCCCCAATAAGCTTTGTTGTGGGCTCATGGTTTCTTGTTACATATTTCCACAACAGGTATTTGTTTTCTTTAGCTTGCTTTCTTGCTACAACAGGTTTATTTGCAGTGATGGGATCTCCACTTGCGGTGGATGGAGGAGTAACAATAACAAACGAACTTGGAGGAGGGGGAGCAACACCAAAACTGGCATTTCCCCCTTTCCTTTGACCTTTAACAACAGGCCTTGATGATCGAACTATGATTTCTATGATATGAATGCAGAAGAATGTTGCTATTGGAAAAATGAAAAACTTAAGATCCCTTCAAACATCCTAGAATCCCTTCAAATCTTGTTTTCTTCCTTAACCTGCAAATCATTAGTGCAACTTTCTGAAGGTGAGAGTGACAAAATCAAGGAGAAATAGTTTTTCTATAATATTTTCCCCTCCTGTGGGCTTGCTTTTTGCACCTAGTATGTTAGGCACATTGCGACATGCTAGATTGGCATGTCCAACACGTGTCAAATGTGTTGACCTAGCATTTCCCACATGTCGGCGTGCCAGATATGTTGACCTAGCATGTGGCATGTATCAGTGTGCCCGACACAGTGACACATGACACATAGGCTTAATCATGTATGCCATATATCGAAGGTTAGTCGAGTCTTATGGGTTTCATATGTAGCCTTACTTAAGTAAAATAAGAAATAATAGGACAATCCACATACTTAGTTTATCCATGTTTTATAAAATTTAGGTCATCAAAATTATGTTTTATCTCCACTCTATGAAGAAATAATATGGCCATTTTTCATTTTCCAATGAATATAACCAATATTGAAACTTGAGAATGGTTTTGGCCCAATAGGGGAACACTTTATGCATGGAGAGGGAAAATGTTTCTACTACGTCTTCAGGGGATTAATTTTTGTTTCATGAGTTGAGGGTTAGCCAGGTTACATTCTAGACGATACAAATTTTTCTATCATCAAGAAGAAATGGTTATGGCTCCAGGGACGAACATATCAGGACTCAAGAGCATGGTTCAACTCATTTTGAAAGAGTGAAAAAAGTATAATACAAAAATATGAAGTTGAATGCTTGAGTACTTCAATCAAAGGAATTATGTTTATTGAAGGTCTTATGTAGATAATTTATGTCTTCTTGTTTTCTTATGGAAGTTGTGTAATTTTGTCGTAAAAAATGTATTATTAGTTACATGTATGGATTTCCAGGGCTTGCAACTTTGGTATCCTTTTGATATTGATATATCTTTGGTGTTTCTAATGTTTATACGAGGCTTGTGTGAGATTAATATGATGTTTTGGTTTTCTCTGTGACATACGTTTCCAATTTGATCATTGAAATGTGGAGCCTTTTTTTTTTTTTTTCTTCAGGTTAAGGTTCATAACTTCTTGGAAAAGACAAATAAAAAACCCCAAAAAAGGACTAAG
>ML781726.1:645998-674081 GCA_009831015.1 Picea engelmannii
TTGTATTGCAAAGATTATCAAAGGAATAAAATAGAAAATATTTTGTATGAAAATAAAAATTGCCATCTGTTTCCAATGGGGCAGCAAACAGAAAAATGCTACAGAGGCCTCTCAAAAGTTTCAACTCACTTTACAAGCATTCATCCTACTAATAAAACTTGTAGCCAATGAAAAACATGTGCAGTTTATAATTGTATGTCTTAATTGTATTTTCTTTAATATTGTCCCCGTTGTTTCAATATAGGATTGTTGTTTCTAATTTGAATTTGTTCCATTCAGTTTGTTGGTAATCAATACTATATAGAACTTGCTTTGGTATGTCGATTGTTTTGAAAAGGAGCATGGTATTAAAAAAAACTACTCTAATTCATTCTAGGTATGATAAGGGAGGTTATTTAATCTTGCCTTCTTATGTAATGCACATACATGGGGAAAATTAGCAATGACAAGAAATGAAGAGAGTTCAAAGGAACCAGATACAGAGAGTATATTAGGTATGGATTTAGTGTGTTATTGTTGCATATCTCAATTCTTATAGACATAGCTTGAATGCAAGGTGGAGCATGGTTGGCCCACTAGTTTGTAGAGGCACTTTAATGTGTGTTAGATGTTCATTTCCTTTTTGGATTTAATTTGTACCTGTTTCAAACAACATACTAAATCCTGATTAGCTAAGGTTTATATCACCTTATTGAGCTCAACTTTTTGTTGTTCTCTTTTTGATGCATATCAAGTGATTCTGATCTGACTACATATTTAAGAGTTTTTATTTTTCCCTTTGCAGGCATTGGATACACTTGGCTCAGCAAAATGGAGAATTAATAAAAGAATTCTTGATGTGGTAGATAGGCTTTGGGAAGGAGGAGGTCGCCTTGCAGACCTGATTGATCGGGAGGGTGTAAGTTGATATTCTTTTTTCAGTATTTGCCATGATTTTAAATGGATTGCGATGTTTTGTATAATATAGTATCAATGATTTTACATACTTGAGACAAAAGTGTAGCAAATGTAGAGATTTGTACTATTTGTGCATCATCAAGCATGGTTTGTTGATGAAGTGAAAATGGCTTGGCAGGTGCCCATTCCTGAGAAACCGGATACAAAAGATGAAACAGAGATTAAACATTGGAAATGGTGTTTAAAGAAGGAAAAGGAGACAAATAGTGAGAGGCACTCTCAGCATTGTGATGTAGAATTAAAACTTACTGTAAGATACTCCACATTACTCTTACATATAGCTTACTATATTTCTACATAAATTCTTTGATACTAGTATGTGATTTCAAGTTATTGTTCTTTGCCTGGATCAGGTTGCAAGGAAAATGAAGAACGAAGAATGATTTTACTATCCACATAACTTGGATTTTCAAGGGCATGCTTACCCAATGCATCCGTATTTAAATCATCTAGGTTTAGACGTGTGTCGAGGACTTCTAGAATTTGTTGAGGGTCGACCATTAGGAAAGATGGATATTTATTGGCTTAAGATACATATGGTCAACTTATATGGTGGTGGTGTAGACAAATATTCTTTTGAGGGTTGACTAACATTTGTTATCAAAAAATGATATGAAAAATGACTGATGTTCAGTCACTTAATATATCTACTACATGGATTAACTGTGTATATGACAGTTAACATTGGTTGTTATTTGAAACTAGATGGATTAGCTGTGTATATAACAGTAACATTGGTTTTTATTTGAAACTAAACTTGGAATATATATGTGTTGTATATCTGTAGGCCAAATCTGCTATAGTTGTTGAAGTATTTAAATTTGTCTTTTTTCGCCCCTTGTTCTGACCGAGTATTGGGATATTGAATTTTACATGGTTTGGCATTTTCAAATGTCTTGGCATGAGAGATTATGGGCTTTATATCTGGAGTCCAAATCTGTTACGGTTGTTTCGAATTGCTACAATTTGCATTCTATGAATTTTCTCTTCTTCTAAATGTATATATACAGGACACTTGCATTCTACGTGTGAATTTGTTGAGCTATCCAAAGGATACAAAGCAATACCTGCAATGAATTCAAGTTGTATTATTGATGATGTAATTGTCTACTAAATGTCAAACAAATTGTCAAAGGTTTCAGTGAAGGCTCTGGAATTTTTGTTGCTCAGCTATCTCATTGGTATATAGGAGCTTGTATTGGATGGCACTTGTTTCGACATACCCAAGAAAGTACAATAATATTTTGATCCTATCTAAAAACAGGGACTTACTCTCTAGTATATTTTTGCAGTCTTATTACGCTTTTGGACTTGAGCTTTTGGACTTTAGCTCAACAATTGCGAGTTCATGTGATAACACACCTGAGACATAACCTAGTGGTCCTAAACCTCATTAGACAAGACCCCCTTTACCATTGGAAGTTAGTCCTCCTCCTCAACCAACCTTGCCTAATACTGATGATATAGATTAAAATATTTATATGGCTAGTATCTTAGTAAAGGTTAATGTACCTGTCCCTCTCAGTATTGATATTGTATTTTTTTTTTAAATACCTACAACATAGTCGCTATTGCGACATCTTGGAGTGTCGCTCCCATAGCAACCACGTCGGAGATGATACCTCTTAACGTTGCTCTTGCCACGTTCTAGACGTATCTCTTGCCACCTTCAAGACATCGGTCTTTCCACGTTCAAGACGTCTCTTTGGCCACGTTCCATATGTCTCTCTTGCCACGTTCAAGATGTCTCTTTTGCCACGTTCTAGTCGTCTCTCTTGCCACATTCAAGACGTCTCTCTTGCCACGTTGTAGACGTCTCTCTTGCCACATTCCATATGTCTCTCTTGCCATGTTCCATACGTCTCTCTTTCCACGTTCCATACGTCTCTCTTTCCACGTTCAAGACGTCCCTCTTGCCACGTTCAAAACGTCGGTCTTGCCACCTCCAAGACGTCGCAATAATGACGAAATCTATGTCATTGAAAAAGAGACATCATGTGAAACGACATTTGAGGGTGTCTATTGTTTGTCGTTCTCCCGACAATATAAAGTGGCAATTGCGTCGAACGCGCTGTCGAAATTTGACCCAAATGTACTAGTGGATGAACCAAATTTTGGAGGATAGGTTGCATATGTATGTAATGGACCAACATAAATGTTGGGAAGATTTATTTCGACTAGTAGAGTTTGCATACAACAACATCTATAAAAGTACCATTAATATGGCACCGTTGGAGTTTCTTTACAGGCAACCGTGTCATACATCGTTGAGTTGAGATCAGCTTGAGGATAAGGTCCTAGTTGTTGGGCTCTAAATATGTCCTAAAAACAACCTTTATGCATCAACCAAAGGTAGGTACTGGCACAAGCATTTTACTTGTTTCCTACGTAGGTTCTTACCTTCTTTTTTCAATACCTAGCTTCCATAGATGCAACACCTATAAAGGAACAACAATCGTAAAGGGAACGACATTTGTTCTATTCAAAGGAACAACAATCGTAAAGGGAATGATAGTTGTTCTATTCAAAGGATCAATAATCAGAACAAAAGGAACAACAGTCGTTACATTGGGCCGAACTAATGTTGAATTAATTGCATTGTAGTATTTACCCAACTTATCTAATTTTTCAACCCGGGGTTCATAAATTGACGAAGCACACACAAATTATATGCAAGATTGAAGCAAGACTAATCTAATCTAATGTTTAAGCTACAATTGAAATTGAATCATTAATCTAACACACGAATGAAATAGAATCATTAATCTAACACGCGACTTGGAATTGAATTAATCTAGTTGCGTAAATGAAATTAATCTAGGAATGGGAAATTGCATGAAGGAATTAATCTAGAAATGGAGAACTACATGAAGGAAAAGCAGGTACAACATGTGAAGAATTAAATAACACAACAACATATTTGAGCTTATGCCAATGAAGCAATCTTCTATTACAATAACCAAATCAATCTTCATAACAAAATAATAAAAGCATGAAAACCAAAACCATGAATCAAAGCTAAGAATCCCTTTCTCTTTCGAATCTTAATGACTACCATTAACGACTACTCTAATTCTCTACTTACAACTGATTGAATTCTAATTGCTCATAATTGAATTCTCATGAAGAGAGAGCACTCTCTTTTATACATGAGAGCCTTGAAGATAAGATAACCATCTCATTATTATAGATCCACTTTTCTCTCAACCTATTTACCATTATTACAAAATATAATCCCTTTAAATCCTCACACATATCTCTCATATATCTTAGATAATATATTCCAACCAAATCTCCATGATCTTCTCCTTGGAATGGGATTGAATTATCTCCTCAAATATTGAAATGTTGGAGAAAGTATTCGAGAATTCTTTTGAATTAATCCTTCACATATTCCTACACATTACAAAGCTCACACATATTTGAGATATATATGAAAACATGTCAATTTTCTAACATTTAATCACAAATTCCCTTTTAATACTAAAATGAATAAAGTGGAGAACAATAAGGTGAAACCCAAGTATATTTATGGAAATGATATCGTGAATAATGGGGTGATGAAATGTGAAGAATGATGAAGGGAAAGGTGGATGAGAATAGGACATTTCTGAGCCCCAACACTAGTAGAACTAGAAGTGATTCAAGAAATGGAAGAACAAATGCAAACGATAAGAGAAAGGATTAAAGAAGCGCAAGATTGGTAGAAGAGTTATGCTAATGCACATCGCGTTGATCATAGTTATAAAGTTGGTGACAAAGTTTTCTTGTGGGTGAAACCGCACAAGAGTTCGATCAAGATTGTAAATGGTCTAAAATCTCTCCTAGGTTTGTGGGACCTTTTGAAGTTTTGTAAAAGAAAGGACCCGTGGCTTATCGACTAGCCTTGCCTGATTCTTTGAGGCATTTGTACAATGTATTTCATGTATCTATTTTGACACATTATATTAGTGATCACACACATGTGATTGACATGATTTCTTTGTAGGTGTCAGACGAGGGTGCTCTCACAGCGGAGCCAATTCGCATTATTGACCATCGCATTCGAAAACTACGACATTGGATAGTCGATCAGGTCAAGGTCCAGTGGGACAATTATATTCCACACTCGGCTACCTAGGAGGACACATATGATATGCATCAATAGTTTCCTTACTTGTTTGATAGATTATAGATATAGATCTATGTCAAATACTTGTATTTACTTGCATTTGTATAATGTACGACGAAGTTTAAAACAAGAGGGGGTGTATGTAACATCCTTCTCTATTAAGCACACTTTTATCGACTTATAATTTGAGGACACTTGCGTGCAAGTGATTTAGTTATGGTACATTGTGATTTCATTACGATTCTGGATTATACATGATATATGTATTGACATATATTATTGATGGGTTTACCTGAGTGTGCAAGACACTTGACAAATTATGGATGTTGATGGCATCAATGGACCTCCTTGGACTCTATATTGAGTTAGGGAGTGGATTGTATTTTGTTTGAGTATTTATTTTACGAATATGTGACATATGATTTTTTATATTATGATTTTTCATATGGATCATTGACAATGTTTTTTTCAATGGATACAGGCTAACGATGCTTGCCAACCAGACTCATACAAGGAGTAACGGGTCCATGCACAAAAACCAAAAATTGAGGGAGAGGTGTGGTAGAGTCCTTGCCATAGCCTACTATAACTCCCACCATGGCTCGAATTGTAGGTTAATGATTACCTAGTTTGATAGGTCCACAATGTCATCAGGGAATACTGAGACAACCGCTCACGAAGATTTCTAAGGGGTGCGCAGTAAGGCGAAGTCCTTATTCCTTAGAATCCCTTAGTCTCTCACAAGGTTGACCGAGTGGAGTGTTGACTCCAAGGGTTGGACAAAATACAAAAACCAATCAAAGGTGAGTGGAAACCTTGAGCACGGAGGTGTGTCTTGAAGGGAACATCGTGTAATTTAAAAACTTGAGTCAATAAATATAGGTGGCCTAGAAAACATTGAATTGATTAGACCTTGTTGGATTAAAACAATTAATTAAAGAGTGAATCTATTAATTATAAATACCAATAAAAATCTAAGCCTAATTCTAATAATAATCCTAAGTCTAAGATTAGTTAGGGGACTAAATTAAATATTTTAATTAAATTAAAAGAAATGAGATAAATCAAATTAAGAAAAATTGAGAAAAATCTAAAGATTGGATAAATTGCACATGTGTGCATGAAATTAGTAAAAAGGAATTTTAAAATAAGAAAGAAATAAAATATGAGAGAATAGGTCTACACATAAAAAAGTATCTAAAGTCAATCTACCACTAGTCTAACTAGAAGAAGACTCCTACTCCAACTCTAACTAAGATCTAGTTAAGAGACACTCAATAAATGAGAATCTGGCCAATAAAGGGACAACTAAGAGAGAAAATAGGAAGACATTCGAGAATGTGAGGGAATTTGAATTTTTAATTAAAATAAAATTTGTAATTACTTGCGCAATTTGGGGAGAGTGTGACAAGTGTGTGGGTGAATAATCCTAATTTACTTAATTAAAAAGTTAATTAATTGTGCATGTGGACATGTGTTAGTGAGGAAATTTCTATAAAACAAATTTTGTAGATGGGTTAAAGATGACACTTGTTATCGGTAAAGTTATGCTACCAAAATCATTTTGGACTGTGTTTTACTTGAGAGAGTTGGGATACCAAGTTTGAGGATAGAGTGGTAGCTCTTCCTTGTGAGGCAAGATTGGAGCTATAGTATTTTTGTTTTTTGTGTGTGGTTCCTTTGCGGCTCGAGGAGCTAAGGGGGAAGAAGAGTACCTCTAGCATTGGCTGGGAGGTATCATTGAAATCTTCGTAATTATAAAGCAGCAGGAAGGAAGGAACTCCAGTTTTTTAAGAACATCTTCAAGTCCATTTTCATCGGTTACAATATTCTTATTTGAGATTTGTAATTGTAATAAGATTAAATTGTATATATATATTTTAGAAATTTGTCGTAAACTGTATTGGAATTCTAATATCGAATTTGCAAGTCTCCTTGATGGTTGTGTAATATAGATGGTGAATTTCTAACATTGTTGTCAATTTAATTTTCAAACTAAATGTATTGGAATTTCTTTATTCGTTATCTTTCATTTTACCAATCCATTGGATTTCTACTTAGATGTTGCTAATTGATATATACCTAGAATACAAATTGGGATATAAAACTATGGCAAATCACTACAGAGTTAAATTACCATTCTGGAAACCTTAGGGTTAAGAACTCTACCATTTGAGTTGCATCTACAATATTAAAAACAAAATCTACAACCTAGAACTTCAATATATTGTCACTGCTAGCGAGGTTATCAGTAAGAATGTTTGAATGATTTAATTGTTGCTAATAGACATACTCAGAATGTGAATTGTTCTTGGTATCTACCTTGAGTTTTCATATCATAAATTTAATTTTATATTATCTAAATAAAACAACCACCCAAAACGAATTCATAGTTCATAGATTAACTGTGTAAATTGGTTGATAGATGTCTCAAATCATCCTTGTATATATTATGGGATTATGGAATGAATCGAGTTCTTGATATATTTTTTTCCCTACCTGTGAAATTTTAATGGATGATGCCAAGCTTAATAGAGGTTAGTTACAACATTGATCAATTTTCTCCTTAGGGAACTAAAATTTGAACAAGTTAGATATTGATCTTACTCTGCATTTAAGTACCAGTCAAATATGGCATTTCGTAGTAACCTTGAGTAGGATTTTATTGTAGAAATTATTTCAAAAAAAATCCATGAGTTACAGATCCCGAACTCGACTCTAACTTTGTAAGAAATCTACTATTTTATTTTCATAAAAGTACCAGTTCCAGATAATTGAAATATTGAACACTACCTCTTCTAATTAGTAGTTTTGATTTCAATTTGTTAAACTATGTCTTGTTGTATGTCGATTTTTTTGTGTGTGATCCTTGTAATCCCTCCACCATGAGATCTCCCAGGAGTAAGGACACACTTTCTTTTAGCCCCTTCAGTAGAATTTAAAATTTGAATTCCTAAGTGCACTTTAGGATGGTGTGATATCTCTGTTTCCATTGATATCCAAATTAATTTTTAATCAAAATTTCCGATGCCTGGAAATAAAAAAGAAACAACATAATCCATAATCGGACCTGGATGCAGTTTTGTTTCATGGGATCTCCCTTGTCGCCTTGAGTATAGATGTTTCCTTATGACTATCGTTGTTTAGTGGTTGAATATAGACTTAACCTTTTATATTTTCTTGGAGCCCGAGCTTGGATAAAGTCCCAATACTTTAATTTACCTGTTCACTTCCACATCAATGGCAACCTCTGTATTAATTTATTGTCTATTCCTTTAAGGTTTAATAATTAATAAAATCTTTATTTTGGTGTTTGTTGAAATTAAATTAAAGATTCAGAAATTTAAAAGTCCTTTGAAGGGATGGAACAGGCTCCAGATTGTACTGCGTGCCAGATCGAGGGCTGGAACAAACTCTGGAACCCTGGTGGTTGGGAGGATTGAGAGTTAACCTCCTCGCCTAGGTTTATATCCTTTAAGTGACTGTTGTTGACTCTTAAGGAATTTTAGTGAAGGGATTCATGTAATTTTTTTGTGGCCTGAACTTATTTTAAAAAAATGCCTCCATGTAAAGAACCTTCCACCAATGAACTTGCTTATTGTAAACAAGAATTGCATGTCTACCTTATTGTTTGGAATTGATTATTTGATATTCCTTTAGTTCTTTACATTGGATATGTAATTTAGAATCTGAATATTTATTTATATTGTTTAAATAAGACTTTGGTCTTATTTCAATTCCTTATAAATGGATATGTAGGTTGGTATATGAAGTCTTATTATAGTGCTTAATAAGTTTTTTATCTTCTTATTTATTTTTAAATGGATATGCAAAGAAACCTTGAATTCTTATTTATTTTCTTATTATGATTGATTTCTTAAATTTTTATAAAAGGATACTTAAAGTAGTATTGAAATCTTTAAGTATTGCTTAAGAAGATTTGTTATCTTCTTGTGGGTTCTTATAAATGGAAATGTAATTTAATATTGATTTCTTTATATATTTATTAAATAATATTTTTCATAATAAAAAGATACATAGTTGAGTTACATGTAGATTTTACTTGTTACAGAATCTTGAAGAACTTGATAAATGATGCTTTACCTTAATGAACCTGACTTTGGAAAGTTACTAATGATGGTTAGAAAGGGTATCTATATGTTACTAAGATTGTACTTATTCCCTTCTATTTTTTATTAATCCTTATGTATTATTCTCTTACTCAAATTTGCACATAATATTGCTTGAAAGATTGATTAAGCATAGTAGATTATTCTATTTCACCCTGAAGAATTAATGGTTAAGTGTGGTTGATGAATCTATTCTTCAATTGTTTTTATCATTGGATTAATGGGATTTAGATACTTATTGATTCCTCAGAATAGTCACCAGTGCTGAGACCTTAAATGGTCAAAATCAATCAGATGAATCTTGGACTTGAGCATTGATTATGTGTCTTGGAGTTCCTAACCTTGTAGGATAGGTTGGGGGGTAGTTTCCGTATGTTATCATTATATGGTATGGTTGATTGAATAATAGTGATGTCACTATCAGTTTGATTGTGATGAGATTGATTGTGAGGTTATTAATATATGTTGTGACACATTTTACTTGTCCTAATGTTTGTTTCAAAAAAAAAATTACCTTTCGTACTCACTAATTGTTGGCGTAATGGAGGAGATGTCACAATCAAGCAAAAATTTAATAAGTGGAATATACGAGAGTTTGAGTATGAAAATATGCAACAATCAAAGTATGGTAAAGGAGGCCCTACCTCATAGAACATATAACATCAATACAGCTAGTCCAAGACGCAAGAAAATAAGGGTAATGAGAAAATGAAGAAGGACAATAGAAAGTGGTGCAACTTCCACAAAATTCCTTTCCACAACACCGATGAATGTCACTAGAAACAATCATTGGTGGTCGAGCTCAAAGAAAAAGAGTCAGACCTTGACTTAGACTCTCATTCAGAAAAAAATAAAATGAAATATATCATTGATACAAAACCCAATTCTATCATCATGACCACAACAATCCAACCATAAGAACTAGAGGATCCCGAGGAGGGGTAGAACCTCTTCCATTCATATATGTGGGTGAAGGGGAACCCACTGCATTTCATTATTGATAGTGGAAGACAAAATAACCAAATATTAGTAGAGTTCGTCAAGCATTTGAATTTTTCAACAACACCACACCTGCATCCATACAACATTGGGTGGATTCACCATGGATGTGATCTCCACATCAGCTAGCAGTGCCACCTATCCTATGACACCAATCCCTTCAAGGATGAGGTATTGTGTGATTCTACCCCACGAGAAGTCTGTGATATTATTTTAGACTAACCATATATGTGAGAGCATCATGTTATTTATGAGTCTCGACTTCATAGTGTCATTGTTACTCTAGGGGGCAACTCTACAGGGTACTATAGATAGTTCCAACTACTTTCTTAGAAAAACATTTCCTGAAATTATTCTCTCATACAAGGGTAAAATGATGAATTTGGGTAACACTTTCGTGACAATCGGGTCTCCAAAATTTCTAGCGGCAATTTTTCGGCCGAACAAATGTTTCTTTCGGACGAAATTTTTCACGTCAAATTTAACGGTGCCCTCAAAATTCGTGTACAATGTTTTTTGGATGAATTATTTTCCAGTGGTAAGCATATTTCGGCCGAAATATTTTTCGGCCGAAAGGTTTATTTTTAACGGATTCCGTTAAAAACTAGGTTTCGGCCGAAAACGTGAAAATGGGTCTGTTTGCAGGGAACTGTAAATTCTCTCCATCTTTCTTCATATTTGGAGGTAGCGAACTCCTACAAATACTTAGAATTTAGTTTGAGAATTGATACCAACATTTTAAAAATTGAATCTACTTTCATTGGGTATAATTTGTTTTCATTTTCATTGGTTTTATCTAATTTTATTTAATTTTATAAAAAAATCACTGCATGATATTTTTAGGTGAGATTATGATTCGATGAAATGAAAAATTCATATATCTAAAAATACACAACGGAAAATTATGGAAAATTTATATTCATAATTGTTAAACTGTTATCTTCAAAAGGGTATTTTTAGATTTTACTTTTAAGTAAAAATTAAGATAGATACAAGGTGTAGAAAAACACGTGTTTAAAATTTGCAACGTTTTCATCTTGGTCAACTTCAAAAAATTCTAGAAATTATAATATTCATCCGTTAGATTCAAAATTATAGTCATAATAAAATAGATTCTCTGTAGATTGTTGCAGCATATTTCATTTTTTAAAAACATAAGTTTAATAATAGATACATTGTTCTGGAAAACAATAACTCATTATCATTCCTTTCATATTTAAGGAACATACTGTTAAACAATTGTCAAATTGACATATCAAATCTTGATAAAAAAAAATTGAAAAATAGTCATTAGAAATATAACAAAATTATTCACAAGTTTTGTTTTTACTGTAAAGTGAAATTCTAAATAAAAAAAATAATTTTGTATGCCGGAAGTTGAAGAACTTGTGAAAATACAGTTTTTTTTTTTGTCATAAAACAAGCAAAAGTGTTACCCATCTTCATGATTTTACCCACAACAAACTTTATCCTCTTCATGATTCCGACAAAAGGTGAACAAAAGGAAACTGCGACCACTATAGCCTCGTCCCAAGACCTTTCTATATAGAAGAAGCAAGTCGACATGATTGTATAAGAGCACAAAGAGATTCTTACTTCACCTACGGGAATTCCTCCACACTTCCTAGTCAAGCAAAGATATAACAAATCCCTTCATAGCTATATTGGCCATAGACCTTTTTAGGTGTGCTTGGGGTTTGAACCATTAGTCCCCATTGATATATCTCTTCATGTTTCATCTTCACCAACATATCACCACATCAAAACACATCATTAGTGCCTAGAATAGCACTAGAATTTAGTGTATTTGAGTGCATGAATTGGGTTTAATGGCCAACGTAAAACACAATTTCAAATGGAATTTTCATGTGGGCATCCATATTAGCGTCGGGCTTAGTGCCTATTGTTTCTCCTAGTTTAGTGCCTAAAATAACACCTAGTTTACAACCCAGTTTAGTGCCTAGTTTAGCAACTAGTTTTGCGCCTAAAATAGCGCTTGAAATGGTGCCTAAATTAGTAGTTTTTCTCACAATCATGCTTCTTATTTTTCTTCTGGTATAGCATCGAAAATAGCTTATGGTTTGGCTTCCAAATGTACGCCAAGATTTTCTTCCATTATTTCATCTTTGTTTGCTTCTAAAATGATTCCCATGATTGAGTCTTTTGTTGCTTCTAAAATTGCTTCCATTTTTGCTTATCTCTTTGCTACCTGAATTTCTTCTTTTTTTCTTCCTAAGTAGCAACAAGGTTTGCTTCCAAGATTACTTTTGGTTTGGCTTCCATTGTTTCTTCCTTTTTTTCTTCCAAAAATTATTCTTTTGTTTCTTCCGAAGTGCCACCAAGTTTTTCTCCTTAATTGGCACCGAATTTTTCTTCCGGAATTGCTTCATTGTTAGCTCCATGGTTTGATTCCTTTTAGTTCCAAGGTTTTCTTCCTTTTTAGAGCCTAGTTTTTCTTCTTTTTTAGGTCCAGGTTTTTTTTCCTTTTAGTGTTGGTATTTGCTTCTTAATTAGCATCTAGTTTTGTTTCTTGTTAAGAAACCAATTTAGCTTCCTACATAGATCCAAAAATAGCTCCAAGTATGGCTTCCAATTTAATGTCAAGTTTTACTTCCATTTTAGAGCCACATTTTTCTTCCATTTTAAAAACTCATGTTGCTTCCTTTTTAGCTTCCATTTATTAATTTAATATTTTTTGTTTCAATTTAATTAGTTAAACATATCATGACTCTTAAAAATATATATATTATTATAGAGTAAGTCATATTGCATTTGAAATATTTTATACGATAGATTTTATAAATAATTTTTATGGAAATGGACATTCATACAAACTAATAACATCATTATACTTATTAAATCTCCATCTAAATGAAATCTACAACATACAGTACATATAAAATAACAAGATAATGATTATAACATGATAATCATCTATAATTAAAACAAGTGAGTCAAATATACCAATATTAGATAAGTATCAACTTATATCTTTAAAAAAAAACATATATCACATTTCAAATTTATGTCGTGTCATTCATGAAGAAATTTAATTGAATTTGACAACACCCATCCTAATTAATAAAGTAAAATCATCATACATAATAAATATCCATTCAAAACTCATCGACCACTTCCAATATATATATATATATATATATATATATATATATATATATATATATATATATATATATATATATATATATATATATGTATGTATGTATGTTAACAAGTCAATACTAATAAGATCATCATCATATATAACTAAAACAAGTGAAATTCAAATATGCAAGTAGATCAATAACATGTCAAAATGACACAACTAAATAATATGGTATTGCAGGTGAAAATGATACATATGATAGTAAACATGAAAAGAGGCATCATAAAAATATATCAACAATGATCCATGATGGATTCTATATGATCAATGTCACTCAATACTACCAACAATTGGTTCATAATCATTATCACTATCATGATCGTCATCAATGTGATCATCTTCATCGTCCTCCTCAGTTTATTTTGCATCTGCCTCATCATCATCATTTTCGATGTTTGTATCAGACCCATTATAATCTGTATTTGTGTCATGAGGATCAACAGGATCTTCTGGAAGACCCGTGTTTTGCAAAAAAAGAACATTCAAAATGAAAATTTATTATTTATTTCATCCAATAATTATTTTTTGTGTTATATTTATAATATTACAACATATGAAATGAAACCATAATCATATTACATCATATCAAAGTGCACATACCATAATAAAATTTCAAATAAGTTACATATAAGATGTCATTCCAATGATGTAAAACCTGCAACAATTCCAATAAATGTTAGTAAATATCATACAAAAAACGGTTATACATTTTAACTACCAACTATAAATTCTATTACATAACCATAAGTGTCAACCCTCTCCATTATGTGCTATATATGATTAAGTTTTCCTCGAAGATCCTTTGAGAGTTAACTGGTCTATATATCTTTTTGTCTTATATTTCACAAATGAATATTTTTCTAGGACATTTTGGTAGTGCAATATGCTTCAAAGGTACTTTGAGAATTAAGTAGTCTATAGGTAATTATGAAGATACTCTTGACACTTATTCAACTAGACCAAATCAAAATGTCAATCCTTCCAAAGAAATCATTTTCATGTTTATGAAATTGTGCCTCAGGAGCGGATGGACAAAGTGGCCACTTAATCCATGCCTAAACCATCTTGCAACATCTCACATAACTCAAAAGTGTTTCTCTGTTAGGTTTTTATGCCCCGAGGAGTTATTAGCACTAGAATATTCAAGACACCATTTCCATGGCACATAACAAACCTAGAATATTCAAGACATCAAGCCCTAAATGGATGGAAATTATGACAGAAATGTAATAAAAGGTGTCAAGGTGTATTCCAAGGGAGAAAGATGATAATTAAACCCTAGGCCTAAAGCTAACAAGGATAGAAATTGAGGGTAATACTTGTGTTTCCATGCCTTACATTTCCATGCCTTGTCTTTATTGCCATGCCTTTTGGCATGCATTTCTTTTCATTGCCATAACTTTCCTTTCCTTGCCTTTCCTTTCCATGACATGCCATGCCATTTCATTCCTTTCCATTCCATGGATTTCCTTGCTTTGCCATGTCATGCCATGTCATGCCTTACCTTTGTATGCCTTTCCATTCCATGCCTTACATTTCCTTCATTTTCCATGCCATGCATTTCCTTGCCTTTCCATGTCATTCCATGCCATGCCTTTCCTTTCCATGCATTTCCTTACCATGCCTTGCCTTGCCATGCCATGCCATGTCATGCATTTCCTTTGCATTCCTTTACATCCCATGCCTTGCATTTCCTTGTCTTTCCATGCCATGCATTTCCTTTCCATGTCATGAATTTCCTTTCCTTGCGATGCCATGCCATGCCATTCCTTGCATTTGCATGTTTAGCCTTGTCATACCTTGCCTTTCCATGGCTTTCCATGCCATGCCATGCCTTTATATGGTATGTTATGACTTACCATGTCATGCATTTTCATACCATGCCTTCCAATGCCATGCCTTGCATTCACTTGACATGCCTTGTCTTTCCATACCATGCCTTTCCATACCATTCCTTGACATGCCATTCCTTGCCATGCCATACCATGCCTTTCCATACCATTCCTTTCCATGCCATTCATTTCCATACCATGCATTTCCTTTCCATGTCATGCCTTTCCATACCATGCCTTGCCATGCCATGCCTTTCCCTTCCATACCATGCCATGCGATGTGTTTCCTTTTGATGCCATGCCATGCTATGTCTTTCCTCTACATGCCTTTCCATGCCATGCTTTTCATTGCATTGCCTTGATATGGTATGGCTTGCCTTGGTATGGTATGGTATCTATGGTATCCTTGGCACAGTATGAAATGGCATGGTATGAATTTCCATGCCATGGTATGGTATGGTATGGTATGGAATGGTATGCCTTTCCTTTCCATGCTATGGTATGGTATCATTGGCATGGTATGGTATGGTATGGTATGTCTTTCCTTTCCTTTCCATGCCATGGTATGGTATGGTATGGTATGCCCTTCCTTGCCATGCTATGGTATGGGATGATATGGTATTCCTTTCAATTCCATTCCTTTCCATACCATTCCTTGCATTTACTTTCCATGCCTTGTATTTCCATACCATGCCTTATCATTCCATGTCTTGCCATGCCATACCATTCATTTCCATACCATGCATTGTCATGCCATGTCTTTCCATACCATGCATTTCCTTTCCATGCCATGACTTTCCATACCATGCCTTTCCATGGCATGCCTCTCCTTTCCTTGCCATGCCTCTCCTTGCCTTGCCATGCCTTGCCATGCATGTCATGCCATGCCTTGCCATGTCATGCCATGCCTTGCCATGTCATGCATTACCTTTCCTTGCCATGCCATGCCTTGCCTTTTCATCCAATGCCATGCCTTTCCTTTGCATGTCATGGTATGGTATGTTATGGTATGGTATGCCTTTCCTTTCCATGCTATGGTATGTTATGGTATGGTATGGTATGCCTTTCCTTGCCTTTCCATGCTATGCTATGGTATGGTATGATATTCCTTTCCATGTCATGCCTTTCCATACCATGCCTTGCAATGCCATTCCTTGCATTAAATTTCCATGCCTTGTATTTCCATACCATGCCTTTCCATACCATGCCTTTCCATACCATGCCTTCCCATGCCATGACTTTCCATGCCTTGCCTTGCCATTCCATACCATTCCTTTCCATACCATGCCTTGTCATGCCATGCATTTCTATGCCATACCAAGCATTTCCATACCATGCCATGCCTTTCCATACCATGCATTTCCATGCCATGCATTGCCATTCCATGCCTTTCCATATGCCCCCAAACCAAATTGGCCACATGTCCCTTAATGAATTGAGGAGGCGAGTTGGAAATCAAGATAAAACTCAAACCGAGAATCTGAGGGATGAATCGTTAGTTGCATTCGATATGGAGCATCAAGTTTTACTTAGTGGGGCCCCTATGCTATCATTCTATCGACTTGAAAATCATTTTTTGGAGTATCTTCGGCATTAAGGTTTTTCTCAAAGAGTCATTTTGCAATTTCTGAAGAGGAGGTGGATTTTCAAGAACACTCTCTTGGGCATTTTTGGGTAGTGTAGTTGCATGGGCCTTGGCAAAACATACTTGTGGGAGCCTATTAAACTCCATTATGCTACTTAATTAGTATTTTATTCCCCTGGACTAAATCGGCCACATGTCCTTGAATGGCTTGAAGAGGAGAGTTGCAACTCATGATAAAAGTCAAACCAGGACTCAGATGGGTGAACTTCTGGTCACATTGGATCTGGAGCGTTGTTTTCAGCTAGTAGGGCCTCTACACTATCATTACATTGATTGAAAAGCCATTTGTTGGAGTGATGCGGGAGCATCATAAGAAAGCCAACAAAGCGAGTGCAAAAGCAAAGGACAATTGGAAATGCACCAGCACACATTTTGAGAATGTTTTGAATTTGAAAAGATAAAGCATTAATGTAATATATGGGAGGATATTTTTGTTTTTATGATATGGAGATTGTAATGTAGATATTGAGCATAGCTCTCATCTGCCGACTGTAGAAATTTATTGTATTAAATGTAAAGTAGTTGTAGCTTTTAATTCGACTAGATAGCTTAGAGTGTAGGAGGGAAAACTCTAAAAAACTCCCTCGTATGTATTGTAATGTATCATTATTCATTCTCAATAGTAAGAGCAATAGAATAGAGTTGTAGAAAGCAAGAGAATAGGAGAACAAAGATTGTAGAAGTTGTATAAGCAGATAGTTGTTGCTATTGAACCCATGTATAGAAGCACATGGATTAATATATAAGAATTCTTTGATTCCATTTTCATGGTGTATCATGGTCACTGTTTGTGAATGGTATATTTAGAGTTGGTTCATATTCTTTGTTATGCATTCTATTTCAATGCTATGTGTATGTATTCTCTTTATTTCATGTTGAATGTATGAAGTCTGTGAGAGAGGAAGTATGAGTTTCAATTATTTCTCTTCCTAAGAATTCCTGCAAGGAGTGCAGTGAAATTTCGCAAGGAGTGCGTTGACGAGTTATGAGTTTCATCTCAGAAAAGCTTAGGAGAGATATCGTTGTTCTCATACCAACTGAAGTGCAGGTACATAACAAATCCTTGCAAGGTGTGCATAGGCTGGCTGATGTCTTAGACTTATCCAACCAAGAAGAAAGGTTGAAGAACTGTTTCTGCAAGGAGTGTGCAGAGTTGGAAGTGTCGAATAACCAGAGATTATTGTAAATTCCACAAGGAGTGTGCATAAGAATCCTTTTGAACCCTTGAGTTTGCACTAGAACAAAGCTCAAGAAGGATAGAGACTTGGAAGGAGTTTGAAGGAAGGATGAGGTCTGGAGTCACCTCACAGAGTTGAGCTCAGGAGAGTGGGTGTTGAGTTATTTGGCCAGGAGTCTTTGAGAAATTGAATGGATGATTAAAATTCTTAGAGTGAGAACCATTGATTCACCATGGACCATTGGATCCAGTGAACAAGCAGAGGGGTTAAGGCTTAGTGTCTTTCAACACTGGAAAACTCAGGAGAGATAGGGGTCATCGATCTAAATCAGATCTGGATCATTGGTCACTTTGGGAGATCGGGGATCACGAATTGGGAGAACGGGGTTCAATATTAGTTTTCAAATCAAGGAATGAAAATTATTGATTGAATCTAGGCCGTTGGATAGCGATATCTGTGAACCGTCAGATATGGATCAACATGATTCGTTGATCTAGCACTTTAAATTTTGGCATTTCGGAATTCGGGAGCGTGGAGAATATCATGACGAGAATTCAAGAGTCGTGAAATCCCTATTCGAGTAATCCTGAAAGGATCTGGACCGTCAGATCATAGGAGGATCTGGAACGTCGATCTGCAACAAAGAAGTCGCAAGTTCGGCCTTCGAGGAAACCAATGAGTGTTGTGTTGTAAACTCCTGAATTGTGAAATTCTGACTCGCTCAAGAGTGGACCCCAAGACTTGACTAGAGGTCATATGGTGGATGCAATAAGGGAGGAGCTGAAGACCCGTTATCCCTTTTTCAGGGTTTTGGGGATTGAAGGAGTCAGGGGTACTCACATCAAGAATCATAAAGTCATGAAACCCAAAATACCTTTTCGGGTAAAGGTAGTGGTCACATTGGTTGGTCACGTGGAGTTGAGGTTTGCACCTTGTGATTTTTCGCACAAGCCTAACTCTAGAAGGACCTGTGGTTACAAGTGTGAATATTCCATCTGGGAATCAAAGAGTCAGTTTGACTCAAAGGTGATATTAAGAACGATCCTTAGACCAGGAGGTCACGCAAAACCTGCTGAGGTAGGGGTGTTACATCAAGGTGGTATCAGAGCTTACAATCATTGTTTTATGTAAGCAAGGGAGACAAAAGTAAATTTTTGATTTGAATTATACGTGGAACAAATTTAAACAATGCCTCCCAGAATACGTCAAGAAAGAGCTATGCCTGATCCAGTTGTGGAGAGGGAAATGAGAGAATTTCTTGCTCGATTAGATTCTATGGAGATAGAACAGATACAAACAGTTAATGTTGGATACGTTAGTGAAGCTGAAAGAGAGAATGAGGTCGGAGCTGAAGAAGAAGTTGTAACCGAAGATGCTGCAAAAAAATGTCTATTTAGAGTTGTTGCGAGAATAAGTGCTAGAGAAAATATGGATATCCCGATGTATGAAGGAAACTTAGATGTTGAGGAGCTTCTATATTGGTTTAGAGCTCTATATAAGTACTTTGAATATGAATATATAGAAGAGGATAAAAAATTAAAACATGTTGTCACTAGACTTAAAGGGCATGCAACATTGTGGTGGGAGGAACTGCAAGCTGATAGGTGTTGCAAAGGCAAGCAAAAAATCAAAAGTTGGGATAGGATGGTTGAAAAGATGAAAGCCAAGTTTATACCCAAAGATTACCAAATTAATTTGTTTCAGAGAATGCAGAATTTGAGATAGAAAGAGATAACAATGAAGGAATACACTGAAGAGTTCTACAGGATAAACATTAGAGCTGGTCATCGTGAGAGTGATGATGAAAAATTCACCAGATATATGAATGGTATGAGATATTACATTAAAGATGAGATGAGCATGATGACAATCAGGAATGTGGAAGATGGTTATCAAATGGCTTTAAAGGAAGAAGAGAAATTGGCCTGAAAGCAAGGTCAAAGGGGCAGAGGTAGAAGTCTGAGCAGAGGTAAAGAAATTTCCCAAGACATAGTACATAAGCCTAAGAAGGAAGAGAAGAAACCTCATACTCACCATGAAAGAGGAGGAAGTCCATAGGGAAGAAAGTATGCCGATAAGAACAGTTTTCTGTGAGCAAGAGGAAGAGGAAGAGGTAGAGGAGGTGAAATAAAGTGTTTTGTTTGTGGAAATATCGGACACAAATATTTTGAATGTCTCGATATAAAAAGGGATGGAGGTGAAGCTCACATTTCAGAAGTGCAAAGGTGAAATGTTGAGGCAGAAGATGTAGAAGGCGGAATATCCTTAATTATGAGGAAAATTCTCTTGAAGCCAGAGAAAGAGGTTGAGAATCCAGTCTAGAGAAACAATTTGTTCAGAATTGCTTGCAAGACCAAGGACAGGGTATGCAAGGTAATAGTGGACAGTGGGAGCACAAATAATCTAGTATCCACAGAAATGGTGGAGAAGATGGAATTGGAGAAAGTTGCACATCCAAGCCTATACAAAGTCTCGTGGTTGCAAAAGGGACATCAGGTAACAGTCACTAAACAATGTTTAGTTGAATTTAAGATAGGATTTTACAGAGATGAGATCTTGTGTGATGTTATTCCCATGGATGTCTATCATCTTTTGTTGGGGAGACCATGGAAATATGATAGAAATGTTGTTCATGATGGAAGAAAGAACACATACACCTTGGAGAACAATGGTAGAACACATATGTTGCTGCCAATTGAAGAAAAGAAGGTGAAATCATAAGAAAACAATACTATACTTCTCATGAGTGGGAAGGAACTTCTGGATGAAGTCAAGAAAGAAGAAGACATGAAATTTGTTGTGGTAAGAAAACCTAGATTCATCCTGAAAAGTACATCGATAGAAGATCTACCGGAGGAAATTCAGGAACTGCTGGAGAATTTTGTTGATATAGTGGTGGACGATTTACCTTGTTCGTTTCCACCCATCAGAAGTATAAGCCATCACATTGACCTTATACCAGGGGAAAGTTTACTAAACAAAGCAGCGTACAGATTGACACCATAGGAGAACGAAGAAGTTAAGAAGTAAGTCCAAGATTTGATGGATAAAGGGTTGGTCAGAGAGAGCTTGAGTCCATGCATTGTGCCAACAATGTTAAGTCCAAAGAAAGATGGTGGATGGAGAATGTGTACAGACTCACGGGATATAAACAAAATCACCATCAGGTATAGATTTCCTTTACCCAGGATGGATGACTTGATGGATTTCTTGAGTAGGGCAAGGGTTTTTTCAAAATTTGATTTGGAAAGCGGATATCATTAGATTCGAATGAGAAAAGGTGATGAATGGAAGACAACATTGAAGATGAATGAAGGACTATATGAATGGCTTGTCATGTCATTTGGTTTGAAGAATGCACCAATTAATTTTATGAGATTGATGAATGAAGTCTTGAAAGATTTCATTGGGAAGTTTGTAATTGTGTCTCTTGATGATATACTGATATTCAGTAAGACCGAGGAAGAACATTTGAGACACTCAACTTTAGTGATGAGGAGGTTAGAGCAAGAGAATTTGTTGATAAATATGAAGAAGTCGTCTTTCATGAAGACATAACTCATTTATTTGGGTTTCATAATCTCTTCGAATGAGTTGAAGATGGATCCGGAGAAAGTAAAAGAAATGAGATATTGGCCATCACCAAGGAATATCTTTGAAGTCAGAAGCTTCCATGGATTAGCCAGTTTTTACAGGAAGTTCATCAGAAATTTTAGTGGGATTAGTGAATCAATGATGGACACCATCAAGAAAAGACATAAATCTTTTCATTGGATGGAGGAAGAAGAGAAAAGTCTTGAGTTTTTGAAAGAGAAGATAACTGAAAAACCAGTTATGGTCCTTCCAGATTTCAATAAAACATTCTAAGTCAGACGTGATGTAAGTGGATTTGCGATTAGAGTAGTCTTAATTCAATACAATAGACCGATTGCATACTTTAGTGAGAAGATGAATGAGACCAAGATAAAGTATTCAACATATGATAAGGAGTTTTATGCAGTCATACAGGCATTAAATAAATGGAGGCATTACTTGATTCTGAAATAGTTTGTCTTGTATAGCGACAACCATGCTTTAAAATTCATAACTCGATAGGAGAAGTTGAACCAGAAACACGAGAAATGGGTTGAGTTTATGCATAACTTCACTTTTTTTATAAAGCACATTTCTAGAACTGCTAACAAGGTTGTTGATCCATTGAGAAGGAAATGTTTGATTCTCCAGGAGTTTCGTGTAGAGACCTTAGGTTTTGATAACCTTAAGGACCTGTACAAAGATGATTCAAAATTCAAGGACGCTTATGAAGCATGTGAGAATCCTGTTCTAAGAGACAGAAGGCAATGGATTGAATATTTAATTCAGGATGGATTATTGTTCAGAGGAAATCAATTGTGTATCCCAAAGAGTTCTATGAGGGAAAACCTTTTGAAGGAAAAACATAGTGGAGGATTGGTTGGACATTTCGGCCATGACAAGACATTTGCACAATTGAACAACTTATATTATTGGCCAGGGATGAGGATAGATGTCAAGAAATTTGTCAACAAATGTAGAATTTTCTAGCATGCAAAGGGAAAAGATAGAATACTTGATTGTATCAACCATTGCCAGTACCATAGAGGTCGTGGGATGCGGTAAGCATGGATTTTGTGCTAGGACTGTCGAGTACACATAGAGTTTTTTATTCTATATTTTTGGTAGTCGACGGATTCTAAAAAATGGCACATTTTATTCCATGTCAGAAAACTAGTGATGCAACACAGATTGTAAATCTGTTTTCCAGGGAAGTTGTTAGACTTCATGGTTTACCCAAGAGTATTGTTTCGGACAGGGATACCAAATTTGTTGGTCATTTCTGGAGGACACTATGGAAGAAGATGGGAACAAATTTATCTTTTATCTCATCATATCACCTTCAGAAGGATGGACAAACTGAGGTAGTAAATCGGAGCTTGGGAGATTTATTAAGGATTTTAGTAGTTGAACATCATAGTCGGTGGGATCAGATTCTGCCGCAAGCGAAATTTGCATATAACGATTCGCCCAATAGAAGAACAGGACTAAGCCTATTTTAGATCATGTATAGAATGCAACCGAGAGGAGTATCTGAGTTGAGAAACTTGGAGCAGAGTGAATTCAGGAGTGTTGGAGAAGAAGACTTTGCAGTAGAGATGCAGGAGCTCCACAGTAAAATTAGAGAGTGGTTGCAGAATTACAACCAGGAATATAAGCACAGAGTAGATCAACACAGAAGAGAACTTTAGTTCGAAGTGGGAGATTTAGTTTTAGCACATTTGAGAAAAGAAAGGTTCCCAATGGGAACATATAATAAGATAAAGATGAAAAAGATAGGGCCATGTAAGATTTTGAGAAAATTTGAGGCCAATGCTTATGAAATAGAATTTGCAGGTGGGGTAGGAATATCGCCCATATTCAATGTAGCAGATCTGTATCCTTACAGAGTAGATGAAATAGAGGGATCAAAGGATTAGAAGGAAGTTCAATGGGTTAAACAAATTCCTGTAGTTGAAAAGCCACAGATGGAAAAGATCATTGATCAGAGAGTCGGCAAGAAGACCTAGAGAAAGAAGTATTTTGAATACTTGGTAAAATGGAAAGGACACCCGATTGAAGATGCCAATTGGGAAAATGAAGAAAATATCCAGAAACATGGACAGACGGTATTGGATCTCATGAATAGAAGTCCATGAATTTTTTAGTAAGGGGAGTATGATGCAGGAGCATCATAAGAAAGCCAACAAAGAGAGTGCAACAGAAAAGCACAACTGGAAATGCACTAGCACACATCTTGAGAATGTTTTGAATTTGAAAAGATAAAGCATTAATGTAATATCTAGGAGGATATTTTTTTTTTTATGATATGGATATTGTAATGCAGATCTTGAGCGTAGATCTCATCTTTCAGCTATATACATTTATTATAATAAATATAAAGTAGCTATAACTTTTAATTCGATTAGATAACTTAGAGTGTAGAAGGGAAAAATCTAGAAAACTCCCTTGTATGTATTGTAATGTATCATTATTCATTCTCAATAGTAAGAGCAAGAGAATAGAGATGTATAAAGAAAGAGAATAGGAGAACATAGATTGTAGAAGTTGTATAAGAAGATAGTTGTTGCTATTGAACCCATGTACAGAAGCACTTGGATTAATATATAAGAATGCTTTGATTCCATTTTCATGGTGTATCATGGTCACTATTTGTGAATGGTATGTTTACAATTGGTTCATATTCTCTGTTATGCATTCTGGTTCAATGTTATGTGTATGTATGCTCTTGATTTCATGTTGAATGTATGAAGTCTGTGAGAGAGGAACTATGAGTTTCAATTGTTTCTCTTCCTAAGAATTCCTGCAAGGAGTGTAGTGAAAGTCCATAAGGAGTGCATTGACGAGTTATGAGTTTCATCTCAGAAAATCTTAGGAGAGATATTGTTTTTCTCATACCAACCAAAGTGCAGGTATATCACAGAGTCATGCAAGGTGTGCATACGCTGGTTGAAGTCTTAGACTTATCCAACTAAGGAGAAAGGTTGAGGAACTGTTGCTGCAAGGAGTGCGTAGAGTTGGAAGTGCGGAATAACCATAGATTATTGTAAATGCTGCAAGGAGTGCACACAAGAATCTGTTTGAACCCTTGAGTTTGAAGTAGAACAAATCTTGGGAAGGATAGAGACTTGGAAGGAGTTTGAAGGAAGGATGAGGTCTGGATTCATCTCGCAAAGTTGAGCTCAGGAGACTGGGTGTTGAGTTCTTTGGCCAGGTGTCTTTGATAAATTGAACGGATGGTTGAAATTCTTGGAGCGAGAACCACCGATTCACAATGGACCATTGGATCCAGTGAAGTAGTGGAGAGGTTAAGGCTGAGTTTCATTCAGCACTCAAAAACTCAGGAGAGATAGGGGCCTTCGATCTAAATCAGATCTGGATCATTGGTTGACTTTGGGATATCGGGGATCGCGACTTGGGAGAACGGGGTTCAATCTTAGTTTTCAAATCCCCGGTATGTGAAATCCTGATTGAATCCAGGTCATTGGATAGCGAGATCTATGAACCATCAAATCTGGATCAACATGAGTCGTTGATATAGCACTTTGAATTTCAACATTTCAAAATTCAAGAGCATGGAGAACATCGTGACGAGAATTCAATGGTCGCAAAATAATGAAAGGTTCTATACCATTAGATCATAGGAGGATATGAACCGTCGATCCACAACAAAGAAGTCGCAAGTTTGGCCTTCGAACAATCAGGGGATCAAATTTTGCTCAAATTTCAAAGTGCTCGGAATGCAACAAAATCAGTGCCATTGCATCCATCTCATCTTCCTGATTCCGGTAGTATATTTACTTTGTCAAACGGACTTCGTATGGAGAATATAACGCGATCTGTTTGTCAGGTCAAACAGGCAAAAATTTTGGTGCTGACTGTACAATCCGTACAGTCTGACGTGGTAGGACCGTACAGGTTGTACGACCGTACAGGCGTGATGTGGCAGATGTTGGTTGGTTGACAATTGTCGAATCTGGAGTTGACACGAGTCCTTTGGTGGCCAATGGTATGAGGACACGTGGCCCAATCCGTGGGCACCACGTGTCACTCATTGTTTTTTTTTTGGTTGTATGTAAAATGTTATGGGAGTCCGCGGGGTTCGACCCCTGGACCTCCCCCACTATGTAAGCCTTCAAAAACATCCACCGACTGTTGCACTGCCTTGTGTTTCTTATTAAGAATGTATGTTTGAATATATTTAAATTTGCGTTATGTAACCATTGGACGGGGGGTCGGGCCGTGGCTTAGCGCCAGCCCACGATCCTTTGTATCAACACATATAACCGTATGTTATACCTATGCGTGCGGTTGGCGTGGGGTTTTGGTATAGCCCGTGGTTCTATATTATATACCATGTGACCATGACCGGAGCGGGAAGTTGGTGCATTTGTAACCGTTTGGCTCTTTTTACCCTAGTGCGCGGTCACATGACCTTTATATGCCCAGGTGCTAGGCGGTTAGGGGCTGGCGCACCCTTAACCATCCTACAGTTTGCACCGTTGGCGCAGTTGCACCTGGTGCTGGGTTTTCACGCTTTAAAATGCGTGTGAGCCAGGTTCAAACAACAAGGGTGTGTTTTGTAGATGCAGAGACAACAAGCTTGAAGAGGGAGACTTCCAGGAGGCCTAACTTCTTCGTTTTTCGATCGATTGAGGTACCGAAAGAGCCCAGACAGGGGTTTTGGAACTCTCTGAAGCCATTGGAGTAGTCGGTTTGTCATTTTGAGCATTGTAAGACATGTTTTTGAGCACTTTATGATCAATTAATAATAATGATCCATTGGAAGCTGGACCAGGAGATGTAGCCCATAAGAGGGGTGAAATCCTTTATCAATTGTTGTGTTTATGTGCTTATGTTCATTGATTATGATGGTGTCTATGTGTAATTTTCATAAGTAATCCTTTAATCTATGTGTTGCAAACTGATCCTTTTGATTTAAACACATAACATTCACATTGCAAATAATTTCAAGTATTTCAAGTCTTCTTCATTTTTAGATCAAGTTGGTATCAGAGCACTGGTTTTGAGGACTTGATTGTTTACAAGTTTTGTTTCTGATTCTCGCAAGTTTGAAACTCACAAGAGGAGAAGGTCAAATTGTGGAGCCAAGTTCTCATCTGAAAAGGATGACGCATATTCATTCACCGCAAGTTTCAGAGAGACATTCACCAAGCATGGCTCAAGCAGAAAGTCATGAACGTGTTCCTGCTGAAGAGGAAGATCTCAGAAAGGTTGTCATGGAGATGAGAGAGATGATGAAGATCTTGATGGAAATGAACATATTGTCGCAGGGTGAAGGCTCCAACCCTTAAATGCATAAGGGAGGCGGTGGTGAAAAAACTCCAGATGTAAATGGAGGGAATGGTGCTTCTCCACCACCCTCTCCTCCATCATCTTCTTCTTCTTCTTCTTCTACCAGTTCGAAACATCTTCCGAATTCTCCAAAGGGGCATGGTAAAACTCCTTCACAAATTCCTTCATTAAAGATTGATATAAAATTTGAGTTGCCAATTTACAATGGGGAAGTTAATGCTGAAAAGTTAGATAACTGGGTACGTCAAATTGAAGTATACTGTAGAATACAAAAGATTCAAGATGATGAAACCAAAATTCAGCTTGCTTCATTAAGATTAGATGGTTCAGCACTTATTTGGTGGGAATCTAAGACTCAGGAGGAAATGAAAAATCATGGAAAAATTTTGCTTTCTTGGAATGATTTCATTATAGCAATTAAAAAATAATTTTATCCATTGGCATATAAACAAAAGGCAACCATGGAATGGCATAATTTTAGACAAGCTAAAGGATAGAATGTACAAAATTTTACTCAGGAATTTAGGAGAAGAGCTTTGGTTTTGGGAGTTGATTTGTCTTCACGGGAAACATTGCTCAAATATATTGGTGTGTTACATAGTTATTTGAGACATACTATACTCATGTTTAATCCTTCGAATCTAGATGAAGTTTGTGTACAGGCTACTCATTTGGAAGCAAGGGGAAGGAACGATACTCATGAGGGTTTTAAGAAGACATTCAGCCATGGAGACAAGGGAAAGAAGAAATTCAAAGGCAATGGAAGAAAGAATGTTGCTATGAAGAAAGAGGGAGAAAAGTTCACATGTAAACATTGTTCAAAAGATGGTCATGATGAAGACCATTGTTGGAAGCTTCATCCTGAAAGAAGACCCAAAAAGTTTGGCAACAACAACAAAGGGAAGTCAAAGACATTGAGACTGTTCAGCAGGATTTAGGTTTAGATTCGGGTGATGAAACGAAGATCACAACCATGGGTTACCAAGGTAATGGTTCTGTTGCAAGTACTAGCTCTTCAAGTAATGCTAATGTTAATGTAACTCAACAAGAGAAAATGAGAATTGAACTTTTTCATATAAGGGTTGTTTCAAAACATACTAAGATAGACACGTTATTTGATTCTGGATCACAAGCAAATCTTATTTCTGAAGAGACTGTTAAGAAACTTAAGTTGGA
>ML781726.1:687396-720604 GCA_009831015.1 Picea engelmannii
TCATCTTGTACTTGAACATTTAAGTGGGGTAAAAGGAGTTTGCCCCCTCGAAGAGGCTTATTATCTGAAATTATCTCTTTTTCAAGGCGTTGAGTACTTTTTCTGAGGTTTTTATATGCTATATTGATGTTTGGTTCTTAACAGATGCCAAGGAATTGCATGTGATCAAAATATCATCTACATATAGTACTATGAAAATCCAAGAATCATCCTATATTAAAATGTATACATTGGGATTAAAATGAGATCGATAGAATGAAGGAATCCATCATGGAATACCAAGACCAAGGGGTCTATTTGAGGCCATAAATGGATTTTCAAAGTTTGTGTACCATGGAAGAATCATGTGAAAACCCCTATGGCTACTCCATATATATCTCCTCTTCAATATGCCCGTGAAGAAAGGAACCTTTCATGTCCATCTGATGAAATTCCTAGTGATGAGTTGCAACAATGTCTAAGATGAACTAGATAGAGTCTATCCTAGAAACAAGTGCAAATGTGTCATTATAGTAAATGTTGGGAACTTGTGAGAACCCCTTTTCTACTAGTTTAAATTTAAAATTATTTTCCAACCCATCTATAACAAATGTTCTCTAACATATACACTTACACAAAACAAGTTTCCTTCCTTTAGGAAGGGGAACCAGATCCCAAGTGTGATTCCTCATCAATGAGTTACACTCCTGCTACATAGTTTAATCCCACTTAAGAATACTAGATGCCTCATGGAAGGTCTAAAAATATGAAGTAGTGGCAATGGATACATGAGGATCTCCTTGAAACTGTGAGCATGTCCTCTTGGTGTCTATTGGATCCCCAACCAATCCACTTTTTTCATGTATCTTTTGATGTTCCCAAAGTGATCTCGTGGTTGGTGGGTTTGCACTTAATTCTTCATCATGAGTAACATCATTAGAAGTAAAGTATGAATAATCCTCTTCTTTGAGAGCTCGTCCAAGTGGTTCAGTATCACCATCATTTCCATTTGTAGCATCCACAATGAATATGGGTCATGTTGCAAAATTTTCAGGTGTCATGAGGGTATCTCGAAGAGCCCTCCTAAAAAAAAAAATTTCTCACAATGATTAGTTGATTGGTGGTGGTATTGAGAAGTAAATAACCATTAACACCACCTGGATACACTACAAAAATCTAAGGTTGGATTTTTGGATACATATCCTTGCATCTCTTTGTATGAATGTGAACCCATGCTTGAGTATCTAATAGTCTGAAGTGTTTTATGGTGAGTTTCCGACTAGTGCATGCTTTGAAAGGAGTAACACCTCTACCCATCCTCTACTTGCTAAGCTATTGAAAATAATGGTAATTGAGATGGCCAAATTTCTCATGCCACAATATGCACACCTCATTAGAATGAGTGAGAATAATAGTATAAGGATACTTGGAAGATCTAGGCATCCTTTAAGAGGGAGCTTTAACATCAGAGTTTTGAATCATACAAAATGACTTTCTTGTAAGATCTATGCATCATACAAAATGTCTTTGAGGGTCATCACATGAGGTTTTTTCCCTTCCCCTTTCCATAATTAGTCATCACTTCACCTACCTTTGACTTGGGAAATTAATAAATACTCATTTTCTTAGGACTTGTCACATGTATAAGGGTTAATGTTGTTCCCCCTTGGTAAAACTTGAGGAAACATTAAAACTAACCTTGTTGTTATGTTGTGTTGAGAGAAATCACTAAGTGTATGTCGCCTAATTTCTTGCAAGGAAGTTTGACCCACCACTCCAAGTGGGCACCTTGCATTAGGATCTATGTACCATACCTCAAGATCCATAATGTTTCCTTTGGATTTGTGTACTACATTGGGATACATGTCACTTCTTTGGGATATGTGACAGTGTATGAAGCTATGAAAAGGATACCACACCATCAAAGTTGTCACATGTACCACTCAAAGATTCTGTACTTGCACAATTGGACACCTTCATGCTTGATTATTCCCTCCTAGACCACATGTGGGAGGATTGTTGAGTCATTTAAGAATTTCTAGGAGGTGGTTACACATGGTCATAGGTTGTTACGATGGTTATAGGATGATGTGGCATTGATTGCATTGATTTATTTGGTGAGTTCCATATTTAAGGAGCCACACATGCTATACTACATTGGATACGTGTCTTGGATGAGCCACATGTGTGGCATGACGTAATTCATATAGAGTTAGTTACATCTTGAGATGACCACGGCCTTGATTCTATGGGTTAGTTGGAGGAGCGCTCTATGTATATGGGCCCATATTTGACCACTTCTTCACATTTTTATGGATGATGGCTACTTTTTAGGAGGGTGCACTTGATATAGCCCCTCTAGCTCACATGTGTGACTATTACTTACACATTGGACCACTTTTGAGGGGGCACTCATGTATTGGAGTATTGTGAGGGAAGTTTGGTACCACTTATTTTATTTTTCTCATGGTTTTGACTTGGGCTAATGGTTTTTTCCCATAGTTTGAACTAGAACATTGTATTACACCTTGTATTAAAAAGGCTCCTTAGATATAAAATGAGGATGCCTCTCTCATTTTCATTTGTTAGAAATTACTGATAAAACGAGCCTACAAAGTTCTTATGTATCTATATTTTTTCTAATTGATTGTTCTAGGATATTTTTCAAGGGTTATATAAAATGTTTTTAGGGTTTGTTGAAGGAAAAATCTACTACAAGGCCAAACAAGTGCACCTTTCTCCACTTGGAAGGGAAATCTAGGTATACTCAATTTTCTTGCTTTATTCCCTCTTACCATTGTCTTGTTTCCTTTGCATTGAGGTAGGATTTCCTAGGGGTCTTCCTTCTTACTGTATCCAATCCTTAGGATCACCTTAATAGTACTTGGAAATCATTCCTAGAGGACCAATCCCCCCATCCACTCTTGTATAATTATATTATCCATAGACAATCCCTCAGATGTAATCCTCTTAGGTTCTTTTCAACATTAACTCATCTTCAAACCCTAAGCTTCACCTAGAATTTGTGTAGTGACCCGATATCCCTTTCTTGGCATTGGTCTATCCTTTTCTTCAACCAAAAAACAAAAAATCATCTATTTTTATTTTTGTTTGATTCACAATATATGGCTTAAAAAATTGATTGATCTCATGTTAGATTGCTTGATCTAAGTGGGGCCTTGTTTGTTAAATATTTTCTTAGTTGGATCTACCTCATGCTAACTAATCTTTATTTTTTTATGGTACATATTGAAGTTGGAATAAATTGTATTTTGGATATTGTTTAAAGGTTGATTACTTTTAGATATGATCCTCTTTGACAAGTAAACTCTAGAAGTGGTTAACCTTACACATTGATAAGTGTCTAAATACACCATTTATTTTCAGTGTTCAAGAATTATTGACTGAATCAACAAACTAAAGGATGCAACGACCTAGTAGATAAGCCAACGACTTGTTATTTTTGGACACTAAATATTTCTATTAAATATGAACGTCTAGGGTTTTGAGGTTATTTCTTATACTAAAGTGCTTTTCATGGTGGTATCAAGTGATATGTGGTTTAATAATTCTCTTACTATCACCTAAAAAAATTTTGAATGCATGTACATCACTTATGTCATCTTTCTAGCACTGTTGATAAGAGTTTGTAGTCTACACAAGGATAAACAACGAAAAATGGAATTCTTCCACAGAGGGCTTCCCCAACAAATTCCCCTAGGTATAGGTTCCTCCCTAGGTCTCAGTCTCGATATGGAAATAGAAGGGGTGAAGTGGGATATGGATATGGATTTGGAGGATATGGAACTGTCATTTTTGCAATTTTTTATCTCTCTTATGATCTTAAACATCTCTAAAGGAAAACCAATGCTAAAAAATCATCCCATCGACCTAATTTTTTTTTTTTTTGTTAATTTGTGCGGGACCTGTTGGCTACGCGATTAACCTATGGCTTGAGAAACCGCGACTCAGGGGGATCTAAGACGTCAAAATCACCTGGGGATCGCACCTGGCCTGAGCCACACCAACCCTTAACATGGTTGGATTTTTTGTCCCCGCAGGTTTCAAACCGATGACTTTAACATCACGGAGTGGCTTAACAATGCACTCCGTCACCGACTGTTCTACACCTGAGGGACATCCCATCGACCTAATTAATTGTGCCATCGTCTCACTAAAATATTTGTTTTGAGGGATTAGGCACTAGACTTTTGCAGAGCTTATGATTCATTTATGGCTTCAGATCCCACGTATTTTAATGCTTTAAACGATGAAAACGTGAGGAATATTTCACCACAATTTTTGGCAACCCCTTCTCTCTTGCAATATCCTGGTAACATTGTTAGTATTCTCTAGTGTTTACATGTAATATCTGTTAGAGTATTGTAATTGCACTAATTTATTCACATTATATTTCACCACTTATAGCATTAAAACATTTAATATTTGACACTTCTCTACACATGTGATATTTGTGTCTTGAAACTAGTATCTCTTTCATTTTTAAGGCAATGGTATACCACTTTATACTGGTGTATGTTCATAATTTTTTTGGGGAAATATTGAATCTTATTCCTCATGGTAATGTTCTTTGAATGTTATTAAGGAAACTCTATTCTGATGGTTACACTCTACTCTAACATGACATTGGATTACTCATTATTTCCTTATATAGATAATCTATGTTTGAATTATATAATTGTGTCACATTGGTGATAATACTCTACTGCAAATTTTAATGTCTCATTGTACGTTGTTGATACTTGGGTTAAGAAAGGTTACATAACACATTTGACTATTGTTGGGTGCCTAATGCTTGGTCTACATCGACAATAAATTTGTGGTATTATTTCTCATTGTCTATCCTTTCCTATATCTCTTCTCTATGGTCAAACACTTTTGAGTGTTGATTACTATTTGAGAGATTCGGATTGTCGAATGCTTTTGAATAGATGGTGTATTCTCTTTCCTAAATTTTTCCCTCTTGAAACAGAGTAATACATGTGGCATGTGAGTTGATTTCATGATTCTACTTGCAAATTTAACTTGTGATTAATGTTTCCATCGAATACATTGTTATTGACATGTGTGTTGCAACTAAACACTTGTGACATATATTGTGCATGGTTTATTGAGAAAACTCATTTTCATATTCCAAGCATCGTGTTGAATAAGAATGTAGGAAACCTAAGAAGAAAACCATTACAATAATCGATAGAAGCTAAGAAGTGTGTTTCTCATTATGGACACAAAGATAAATAATATTGCCTACCACTACCATTTGAGAATATAATTCTTCATATAGTTTCCTATTAAAAGATATTGAAGAAACACAAAATTCATTTGATTACTTAAAATTAAATAATGGAAGAAATTAATTTCTGTTAATGTAAGGGTACAATGGTTCATTGTCAAAATATGCAATGGTTCAAATTCACACTAGTTGGAAGACTATATAAATGAGAAATACTGGTCTGAATAAAGTTTCTATGTGGTGAGTGGTCTACATCAAAAGATCAGAAGCAATTGTAGAGTCCAAGGAAGAAAAACAAAATACTAATGAAGTGAGGGTGGAAGGGAGGAGCAAGGAAGGATTAGTATCCTTTGCTAATTAAAATTGTACAAACAGGGAGTTGTTTCTTCCTAGGGTTGGTGCCCTAAAACAAAGGAGTTGGTTCTTCCCAGGGTTGGAGCCCTACAACTAGGGAGTTGGTGCTTCCTAGGGTTGGTTCCCTAAATAAAGGGAGTCAGTGCTTCCTAGGGTTGGTTCCCTAAAACAAGGGGATTGTTGTCTCCTAGGGTTGGTGCTCTAAATCAATATTCATATATAACTTGTAATTTGTAATTTAAGTTTATATTTATTGATGTAATTTCTGAATTTTCTTGCTAATAAATAAAGTTAATAAATAAATAATTTAAAATTGTTAAAAAGTTATTAATATTGATTCACCCCTCCTCTCAGCATATCCAACAATTAATGCATTAAATTTATGAATTATTAGACTATTGTCTAATTTCTTAGTATGGAAGGCTAATAAATAGCTTTTAATCTCCAAATTAGTAGGTATAATTACCTCTTGTCCATAAACTAATTGAATGTCTCACTAGTACTACTTTTGGTCATTGTCCAATCATCCCAAAAGGCATGTGTTAGTTGTAAGTTCCATTTATTGTCACCAATAATACGCTTCATGATTTTCATCATATTTTTATTAGTGGATTTGACCAAATTGACCACATGTCCCTAAATGGCTTGAGGAGGCGAGTCGCAACTCGCTATAAAACTCAAACCAAGACTCCGATGTACGAACCATCAATTACATTGGATCCAAAATTGAAATAGATATAAAAATAAAAATTTTAAGATCAAATAATGTAGGGGAATTTACCTCTAAATAATTCAACATGTTTTTTGAAGATCATGGAATCAAGAGGCAATACTCATCTCCAAGAACTCCTCAACATAATGGAGTTATTGAGAGGAAAAATAGAACTGTTCAAGAGGCTGCAAGAACTATGTTGAATGAAGCCAAGCTCCTAGAATTTTTTTGGAGAGATGCAATATGTACAACAGTCCACATACTTGATCGAGCACAACTGAGATATAACCATGAGAAAACACATTATGAATTATGGTTTGGAAAACCAACATCTGTGAAACATTTTAGAGTCTTTGGAAGTAAGTGTTACATCAAGAGGGATGAACATAATATAGGGAAATTTGACTCTATATCAGATGAAGGTATATTTCTAGGATATTCACCTAACAAAAAGGATTATAAGTGCTAAAATCTAAGATTTCACAAAATAGTTGAAAGTGAAAATGTAAAAATAGATGATCTAAAATTTAGAAAAAATATATCTTAATATGAATAAAAAATTGACGAATGGAGAAGAACTAGTGATGATGAAGAAGATAGTGAATCACAAGATGAAGAAGATATTGAAGAACTATAAGAGAATGAACCACAAATTGATGAAGAGAAGGATGAGGAAGAAACACACTTACCAAAAGCACCATAAAAAAGAGTTCAAAAGAATCACCCTGAAAATCAAATTATAAGGGATAAAGAAGGATTAGAAACAAGAAGGAAACTTAGATTTGATTATGAACAGGAAATGATTTCAGTAATAGAACCCAAAAAAATTGTAAAAGCCAACAAGAGTGAAGATTGGAAAGCAACGAATGAGGAACTTGATCAAATTGAGAAAATTCATACACGGGAACTTGTTCCTAGACCAAAAGACAAAAACGTGGTACGAACCAAGTGGATATTAAAAAAAAAAAAACTAAATGAAAATGGACAGATCATAAAGAACAAATCTAGATTAGTATGAAAAGTATATGCCCAAGTGGAAGGTATTGACTTTTCAAAGACTTTTTCCCATTAGCAAGACTAGAGGCCATCAGAATGTTCCTAGCATTTGCATGCTTCAGAAAATTCAAAATTTATCAAATGGATGTCAAGTTAGAATTCCTGAATGGCACATTAGAAGAAGAATTATATATAGAGAAACCAAAAGGATTCATATTAAAAAAAAATAAGTACTATGTGTGGAAATTAAAGAAGGTCTTATATGGTCTTAAACAGGCTCCTAAAGCATGGTTCTCAATACTTTATCAGTATCTATAAAAACAAGGATATAAGATAGGGACTACTAACAGAAACCTATATATAAAAATTGAGGATCAAGATATGATTTTTGTGGTGGTATATGTAGATGATATCATATTTGGAAGTGATCTTACTATACTAAGAAAAACATTTTCTACAGAAATGCATAAAGAGTTTGAAATGTCTATGCTAGGGGAACTAACTTTCTTCCTAGGTTTACAAGTCACTCAAATAGATAATGGAATCTTCATTTCCCAAAATAAATATATCAAAGAAATTATAAATGAATTCCAAATGGAAGACAGTAAACTGATATGTACTCCCATGGTCATAGGATGCAAACTAAGCCTAGATGATGATTCACCAAGAGTAGACCAAACCATGTACAGATTAATGGTCGGTAGCATGTTATATGCAATATAAAAAAGACCAGATATCTTACAGGATGTAGGAGTAGTAGGTGGATTTCGATCTTCACCTAAAGAAACTCACATGAAGGAAGTAAAAATGATATTTAGATATCTTAAACGATCCCTAGAGTTTGGTTTATGGTTTCCAAAAACACAATATTTTACATTGACTACATATACTGATGCAGATTGGGATGGCAATGTATATGACAAGAAAAGTACTAGTGGAGGAGCATTCTACCTGGAAACATTTATGGTATCATGGTTAAGTAAAAAATAGACATCCATATCACTATCTCCAATAGAATCATAGTACATTGCTATTGCATATTGTTGCACATAAGTAATCTAGACAAAATAGACCCTAGAATATCTACAAGTGAAATATGATCATCCAATCACTATTAAATGTGACAACACCAATGCCATAAATATCTCTTAGAATCTTGTTATTCATTCTAAAACCAAGCATATCCCAATTAAATACCATTTTCTGAGAGATCGTGTATATCAAAAGGTAGTCAAAGTGGAATATATTGATACTAAAGAGAAAATTGTATACATATTCACAAAACCTCTACCAAGAAGTACTTTTCAAAAACTTAGACAGAAATTGGGAGTAATTCCCATACCTCATTAAAAACTACAAAATCATAAGAAGGAGCACATGGACAAGGGGAACATCACCTTAAGGGGAGAGAAGAAAGATCCCCTCTGTCATTGTTGTCAAAGGGATAGGATTAACAGTAAAAAATCGGTTAAAATAATGGGTTATTACTTTGTTTCCATCAATTCCAAAGGGGAAGATTGGTGGAATATTAGTTTTCATTGATTTCAACCATGGAAAAATGTATGCATAAGAACATGTATGAGGAAAGAAAATATCAGGAGAAATAGCATTGCAGAGATCGCTTAGAATCCAAAGGGGTTGATCAAGAATCATGTTTGTTGATGTAGTTTTCGGGACAATCCAGGACCACCATATTGAGGTGGAACCAGAGGCTAGGATAAATTAAGTCCCAATCGTCAAATCGGGAGTGATAATCCTCAATCATAGATCAAATCCAATCAGACTTTGGAACTTCACCACTTCAATAGTCATTGTAGACAAGTATCTAACTATACTAGTTGCAGGAATCAACAGTAAAGAATGAAGAACAATGTTGATCATTGGATTAAAATAAGAGCACGATCGAATGATAACGAATGAAGAAACAATGTTGATCATTGGATCAAAATGAAATGATAATTAGATGGCTCGAATCTCTTTTTACGAGTCCGTTGAGAAACCAAAAAATGGCTAAGTATGATATTCTATCTATATCACTTAAAGGAAGTATGGTACATTAAGGAGGTAATGGAAGTTGGGCATGAATTTTGATGACATACAAGAAGAGATATGATTTTGTGAGTCTGAGAGTCCACCAACCCGAGAAAAATCACTTGAAAGTTTTTCTAAGTATAGGTTCATCTTTGAGGCTGCGGAAGTTGGGGGTCCTTTTTTATGACACCATACATGTGAGTCTAAAATTCCAAGAATATGTGAACCCGTCACATAAAATAATTCTAAGTGTAGGATCATCTTGGAGGTTGCGGAAGTTGGGAGTGCATTCTGATGACACCCAAGAAGACATATGAATCTGCAAGTCCAAGAGTCTGCAAACCCATCACACAAAATAATTCTAAGTAAAGTCCATGTTTGAAATGAATCAGAACCGTTCACTCAATGGTTGATTAAATCCAAACTGTAGATATGTCTAAAGCCCCTAGATAAACCAGGGTCATCCACTCAACACTTGATAATATTTGAACCGTTGATATAATTAAAATCAGATAAGTGTCTGTTGGAATTGTGTTTGGTCATGGGTTCTGGTCACATAGAAGAAATGGGTTCATAGCTAGAGACTTAGAGACAAATATTGAACAAAGAACATTTTGTAATAGATAATTAACCCAAGGTCACATAAATGAAATATAAATTTCTTGAGGCTTAACATTTTTTTCTGTAGGAAACCCAAGAAGAACACCATTACAGTGTCGATTGAGGATAAGAAGCTCGTTTCTCATCACGGCCAAAATGATAAAGAAGCTTTCCTACAAGTACCATTTGGGAATATGATTCTTAATATAGTTTCCTATTAAAAGATATTGAAGAAAGACCAAATTCACGTGATTACTTAAAATTAAATAAAGGAAGAAATTAATTTATGTTAATGAAAGGGTACAATGGTTCATTGTCAAAAGATGAAATGGTTCAAATTTACACCAGTTGGAAGACTATATAAATGAGAAAGAGTAGTGAGGACAAAGTGTCTCTATGGTATACATCAGAATATCAAAAGCAAGTGCAGAGTCTAAGGAAGAAAAATTAAAATAATAATGAAGTGAGGGTGGAAGGGAGGAGCAAGTAAGGATTAGTATCCTTTGCTAATTAAAACTGTAAAAATAAAGAGTTGGTTCTTCCTAGAGTTGGTTCCATAAAACAAGGGAGTTGGTGCTTCCTAGGGTTGGAGCCCCAAAACCAGGGAGTTGGTGCTTCCTATGGTTGGTTCCCTAAAGAAAGGGAGTTGATGTTTCATAGGGTTGGTGCCCTAAAAGAAGGGGATTCCTGTCTCCTAGAATTGGTTCTCTAAATCAATCTTCATATAAAAATTCTTGTTTGTAATTAAGTTTGTATTTATTGATGTAATTTCTGAAGTTTTGTGTTGATCAATAAAGTTAATAAATAAATAATTTAAAATTGCTGAAAAGTTATTAATATTGATTCAACCCCCCTCTCAATATTAAACCATATTCCAACAATTAATGCGTTAAATTTATGAATTATTAGGCTATTGTCCAATTCCTTATTATGGAAGGCTAATAAATAGGTTGTAATCTCCAACTCAATAGGTATAATTTCCTCTTGTCCATAAACTAATCGAATGTGTCTCACTAGTACTAGTTTTGGTCATTGTCCAATCATCCTGAAAGGAATGTGTTAGTTGTAAGTGTCATTCACGAGTATTGTCACCAATAATATGCTTCATGATTTTCACCAGAGTTTTATTATTGGATTCGACCAAATTGGCCACATTTTCCTGAATGTCTTGAGGAGGTGAGTTGCAACTCGCAATAAAATTAAAACTGAGAGTTGGATGCACAAAGTGTTAATTGCATTGGATCTGGAGCACCTAGTGTTAGCTAGTGGGGCCCCGATGTTATCCTTCCGTCGATTGGAAAATCGTTTGTTGGAGTATCTCTGTCACTAGGGTTTTGGTCAATGAGGCATAGTGCAATTTCTGAAGAGGAGGTTGATTTTCAAGAACATTGTGTCAAGCATATTTGGCTAGTGTAGTCATGTGGGCCTTGGCCAAATATATTTGCAGGAGCTTAAAAAACTCCATTATGGTGCTTGGTTTGGATTTTATGCCCCAGGACCAAATTGGCCACATGTCCCTAAATGACTCAAGGAGTCGAGTTGCAACTCATGATAAAACTCAAACCGAGAATCGAATGGACAAACCAACAGTTGCATTGGATCCGGAGCACCAACTTTCAACTAGTCGGGCCCCTACGCTATCATTTCCTTGACCAAGAAAGTATTTGTTAGAGTATCTATCACATCAAGGTTTTGGTCAATTTGGCATAGTGCAATTTCTAAAGAGGAGGTCAATTTTCAAGAACATTATGTCAAGCATTTTTGGCTAGTGTTGGCATGTGGGCCTTGGCTAAACAAACTTGCAGGAGCTTACGAAACTTCATTATGCTTCTCGGTTTGGATTTTATGTCCCTGAACTAAATTGGCCAGATGTCCATGAATAGCTTGAGGAGGCGAGTTGCAACTCACAATAAAACTCAAACCAGGACTCGAATGGACAAACCATTAGTTGCATTAGTTCCAGAGCACTAGTTTTCAACTAGTGGGGCCCCTATGTTATCATTCTATCGATCAAAAAACCATTTGTTGGAGTATATACGACACTAGGGTTTTGTTCAATGAGGCATAGTGAAATTTTTGAAGAGGAGGTCGATTTTCAAGAACATGGCGTCGGGTGTTTTTGGCTAGTGTAGTCACATGGGCCTTGGCCAATAATACTTTCAGGAGCTTATGAAACTACGTTATGTTGGTTGGTTTGGATTTTATGCCCATGAACCAAATTGGCCACATGTCCTTGAATGGCTTGAGGTGAGTTCCAACACACGATAAAACTCAAACTGGGACTCAGATGCATGAACGGTCAGTTGCATTAGATCTGGAGCACTGGGTTTTAGCTAGTGGGACCCCTACGCTATCATTTTGTCCTCCAGGTAACCGGTTTTTGGAGTATCTCTAGCACTAGGTTTTTCTTGAGTGCTTATTACATATGTTTGACAATTTAGCAGCTTGTTAGGCTAGACATTGCATGGAAAGGAAAGGGAAGGCATGAAAAATGAAGGCATGGAATGAAAATGCATGGCATGGAATGAAAAGTGAAGGCATGGAATGAAAAGGCATGGAAAGGCATGGCAAGGAAAGGCATGGAAAGGAAAGTGAAGGTAAGGCTTGGAAAGTGAAGGCATTACATGGAATGACAAGGCATGGAATGAAAAGGCATGGAATGACAAGGCATGGCATGGCATGGCATGTCATGGAAAGGAAATGAATGGAAAGGCAAGTGAAGGCATGGCATAGAAAGGCATGGCAAGGCAAGGCATGATAAGGAAAATGAAGGAAATGCAAGGAAAGGCATGGAAAGCTAGAGTAAGCCAAGAAAAGTGAAGGAAAAACAAAGCAAGGCAAGGTAAGTGAAGACAATGCAAGGCAAGGCATGGTAAGTGAAGGCATGGCATTGCTTCACTCTCACTACTTTTCTACTATTGCATTTTCACCTCTCTAATTGGGTCATGATGAATGAAGAACTTTGGAAAGGTTTAAAAAGCACGCTCATGAAAAACCACTCTATACCATTTCTCAAGAAGCACACACACAAAATGAAGGAAAATAATGATTTTTTTTATGATTTATAGGTTACCACTTTTCCAACACTCTTTGACTTGATGGTTGAGTGGTATCCATGTTTTTTTTCTCTCCAGACCATGCCACAAAGCTATTCCTAGATCAGACATCTTTCACTAGCAACTACCAAGAATGAGGGATCAATATAAGTGATCAAGCATGACTCTTATTAAGTTTTCCAAATTGAGGATCCAAGCCAAATCATATATTATGAGTTCTCAATACACACTCTACCTTCTCATGCACACAACTCATAGGATGGATTTGGCAACAAGTAGGAGGAGTGTGAACTCAAGACTAATATTCCTCCCCTCCCACAAAATGTGTAGCATAACCATGAGTTGGAGTATGAACTAGGGTAAATCAAAAGGGTTTATCTCTCCAACCCCCATAAGTGGATCACAAGAATGACTACAATTTGTCAATGTAAATTAATACCAAAAAACCATCATAATGGATTCTTGTCAATATATTTTATTTTTAACCACATGACATTTCCTTTGCCAAGTGCATTACCATCGAATGGTGGAGCCTTTACTTGTAACCCAACTTTATACGAATGTCTTGTAGTGGTGGCCAATACTTATAATTTTCCTTGGCATTGCACCTTAGGAATAAGAACTTACATTGAGAGTTGGGATACTTATTATCTTTCTAGCCATGTTTCACATTATTATAGGTGTCATAAACCAAAATCACTAGAAATATATCATAGAAGCCATGCAAAAGTCATAAGCATATCCATACATTTTCAAAATAACCTTGTGAAAATTGACATGACCAGTTAAGCTACATAGGCATATATGTCATTGTATCAATGCTAAACATCACAACTAATGATTGATGGTGAACAAGTTAAATAACATCCTTATCCCACACATAATTTCAATGTCATAATACATCATAAGTCATAGGACCATATGTCAAACATGAACATTAGTCTTCAACATCATACTAAATTCAACCATGAAATGATCACACATCGCCAACACATCAAAAAAACTATGAATTAGTAAACTATAGCATATTCATCAGTTTGATGTTAGTGCAAACTAGGAGGATACCTTATAGTGATTAGTAAGGAATTTGAGATATTGATCATTAACTAGTGTTAAATTAGTGTTTCTTAGAGCTAGGTGGCTATTAAATTTTGTAGTAGGTATCTTCCTTGTGACACTTTGTAATCATGTTCTTGTTAACCATTTTCAAGGTCAACACTGGTGACACCACTTAAGTTATTACTTCATGTAATAGCTCATTTGAAACATCTTTGAATTGGGCATGATATAGGTTGTTTGGGCATGTAAATATATTGTAACAAATAACTTGAATGACAGAAATATTAACAATGAGGCAAGTATAAGAATTTGTATCCACCCCTGGAAAGGACAGTATATGGAATGACTTAGGAAAAACATTCTACAATGGGTGAAGAAAAAGGACTATGAAGAAGATATGGTAGACCTAACAAAGTTGTCAAGCATTTAACTTTCCTAATATGAGCAATAGGAATCCATCAACAATTTCGCCTCTATTTCATGATATAAACCTACCATGTCATAAACTAACAATCAATGTTAGATATATACTAATAGAATAACATGAGTAAGCAGAATACACAACATTGTTTGAGGTCTTATTGATTGTACAAGTACCTTCTTAGGAAACCATGCAAATTTTAAAACCACAATAAATGCATCTTGGAAAATTCAAACCCATTCATGTATGTGTGTGTGTGTGTATGTGTGTGTGTGTATGTGTGTGTGTGTGTGTGTGTATGTGTGTGTGTGTATGTGTGTGTGTGTGTGTGTATGTGTGTGTGTGTATGTGTGTGTGTGTATGTGAAAATAATCTCTCTTGGATGTCCTATAATTGGAAAGCATTGTATCCTATATTTTCTGCAATAGTAAATGGTCCTAATGATAACTTCTAGAATTTAGTATGCTTACTCTTGTCTTTGTATACAAAATCCCAGTGCAAGACTCCTTGACCAACACTAAATAACCTAGATTTTTCCTTATTGTCATGATATTTCTTTACAACACCCTGCCCTTATTTTAGATTATAAGTTGCAAACTCTCACTGCTTTTCTAAGGCTATTAATGCTTTAAAGTTATGAGTTATTAGACTATTGTACAATTCCTTATTATGCAAGGATAATAAATAGGTTGGAAGGCTTATAATTTCCTCTTGTCCATAAACTAATCGAATGTGTCTCACTAGTACTAGTTTTGGTCATTGTCCAATCATCCTGAAAGGCATGTGTTAGTTGTAAGTGTCATTCATGAGTATTGTCACCAATAATATGCTTCATGATTTTCACCAAAGTTTTATTATTGGATTCGACCAAATTGGACACATGTCCCTGAATGGCTTGAGGAGGCGAGTTGAAACTCACGATAAAACTAAAACCGAGACTTGGATGCACAAAGCATCAATTGCATTGGATCTGCAACACCTAGTTTTAGCTAGTGGGGCCCCTACGTTATCCTTCTGTCGATTGGGAAATCGTTTGTTGGAGTATCTATGGCACTAGGGTTTTGCTCAATGAGGCATAGTGCAATTTCTCAAGAGGAGGTTCATTTTCAAGAACATCATGTCGGGTGTTTTGGAGTAGTGTAGTCATGTGGGTCTTGGCCAAACAAACTTGTGGGAGCTTACGGAACTGCATTATGTTGCTCAGTTTGGATTTTATGCCCTCGAGATCAAATTGGCCACATGTCCATGAATGGCTTCAAGCCGTGAGATGCAACTTGTGATAAAACTCAAACCAGGACTTGGATGGATGAACCGTCTGTTGCATTGGTTCGGTATCACCAGGTTTCAGCTATTAGGGCCCCTCTGTTATCATTTTGTCGATCGAAAATTTATTTGTTGGAGTATCTATGGCACTAAGGTTTTTCTCAATGAGGCATAGTGTAATTTCCGAAGAGGAGGTTGATTTTCAAGAAAACCATGTTGGGCATTTTTTGCTAGTGCAGTCATGTGAGCCTTGGCAAAATAGACTTGTAGGAGTTTGCAAAAATCCGTTATGATGCTTAGTTAGGATTTTATTCCCCTAGACCAAATTGGTCACATGTCCTTGAATGGATTGAGGAGGTGAGTTGAAACTCACTATAAAACTCAAACTTAGACTTAGATGCACAAATCGTCAGTTGCATTGGATCTAGATCACTGGTTTTCAGCTAGTGGGGCCCCTACGCTATCATTTCGTTGACCGGAAAACTGTTTGCTGGAGTATCTCTGGAACTAGGGTTTTTCTCAGTGCTTATTATATACGTTAGACAATTTAACAACTTGTTAGGCTAGACATGGCATGGAAAGTGAAAGAATCGAAATGAAAGGAAAGTGAAGGCATGGAAATTGAAGGCATGGGATGACAAGTCATGGAAAGTAAAGGGATGGTAAAGCGTGGCATGGCATTACAAGTGAAGGAACGACATGACAAGGCATGACAAGCCAAGGAATGGAAAGGAAAGTGAAGGAAAGACAAGAAGATGCATGGAAAGTGAAGGCATGGTGTGGCATGATAAGGCATGGCATAACAAGCAATGGCATGGCATGGAAAGGAACGACAAGGCAAGTGAAGGCATGACATGCAAGGAAAGGCATGGCAATTAAAGTGAAGGAAAGGAAAGGTAAGCCAATGAAAGTGAAGGAAAGAAAAGGCAAGAAAATGAAAGTGAAGGAAAGGCAAGGCATGGAAAGTGAAGGCATGGAATTTTGTAGCATCCCTAGCCACCCAGGTCGGGCCATGCTACCTAAAACTATGTCTCTTTAAGCTATGGTATACATATATATATCTAATGAAATTCAAATAGACATAAACATTATTCTCATACACATATTCATGTGGAAGTGACAATAAACACATACATGCAATATATACAAGCAATTATGATAACATTATAACACATGTACAAGATACACAACATACAATGAACATAGAATTGTTACTTCTCTTTTTATGAGAAGACCACCGGCTGGGTGCAGACCTTTCATGAACCTCCCAGCCTTAGACCATGTTTCTCCAAGATATCAACAGTAGGTCACCCCTGAGCTGGGACTAAACTCCACCTAGGGAAAAGGAATCCTAGGCTAGGTTAAGGCTACAGGAAGCTACACAATGCACATGAAGGATTCTCTCCAAGGATCCTACTTACGCCCACCTCTCACATAATCTCATTCCCCGCATGCCTATCCCACCCCGGAAATATGCACCTTCATTGTTCCATAGTCCATCGACTTCTCCACTTCACTTCCAGGACTTCATCAATAGGCCAGATCAAGAATTCTCAGAGCTTTGTAGCTATTGTTGGACTCCCTCCAGGAGAAATCACTTTCCCAACAAACTCTCTCACCTAATGAGAGAGTTTATCACAGGCCTCACAACCTTCCTCTTCAATCATGGGCCTGACAACCCACCTCCTCAAACCATAATAGAAAAATAGGGTAAGACAATAGATGGCTCAACAATTACAAAGGTTCATGATGGAAGAGGTTCAATAATGGAGGAAATGGCTCTGGCGGCGTGCCTTTTCAATGCATACGTGAACTCGAAAAGGGTGGCATGGATCATGAGTGAACTGGTGAGAAAAAAATGGCAAGCAATGGTCAATGCTCCAAACGCTTAGAGAGAGAATGGTGAGAATGGTCAACCAATAGAATCATGAGAGAGACAGAATGGTGAGAATGAACCCCACAATGGTGTAAATTACCACATAAATATGCATGTGTCCTGGGTGACACTTGGCTCTCCAGGAGCTTGTTCTCCACTTGGATTTTTTTCCTCACCCCAAAGGAACTTAAGATAACTGGGTTTATTTCCCAATTTTAGTATTTTTTCAGGAAATACATTATAATATTCCCTTGGGTTAATCCCTCAATCTTATCCCCTCTTTCCTAGCCTCTCAGCCCCATCCCTTTCCCTACCCATTGGAGATTAGTCCCCCATAACTCTTTTTTCGTGGTCATTCTACATGTAGCGATGCATTTCTATTAATAAAATTCATAATTACAAATACATAAATAGGCTCTTCGGCCTTGGCATTTAGGCTCTCTGGCCTAACAAACACATAATCCTCCCGGCGTATAAATGCTTGTCTCACCAACCTACAACATCATTAATCATCATTACAAATCAATAGGGGCTCGGCCTTGGGGTATTGCAATCCCATCCCCTTATTTTTTCACTTTCCTCAATGCAATTCATTTACATAACTTCTGCAAGATTTTAAAAATATTCAAAAAGATGTGGGTATTCTGCCTGCATAGCATCTTCATGCTCCCAGGTTGCGTCCTTAGGACCGTACTATGTCCATTGGACCATTACAAGCCCTATGGATTGATTCCAGAGCTGTTTGATTTTTCGATCCTAGAATCTGTACCAGATGCATTTGAAAAGTGATTTCTTGCTCAACCTGAATCACATTCCAATCAATAACATGATTAGCACTAGGTATATATTTCCTAAGAAATGATACATGGAATACATTATGTATATACATAGATGCAGGTAATGCAAGCATGTAAGCTATTGTTCCAATTCTTTCTAGGATTTCAAATGGCCCAGAATATCTGGCTGCCAACTTGGAACAATTTCCCAACTTCTGGGAACTTCTATTGGCCTTCACCTTCAAGAAAACATGATCACCCACCTTAAATTCTATGTGGGTTCTACCTTTGTCAGCATAACTTTTCTTCCTATATTGGGCATCCTTTAATTTCTATTTAATCTTCAACATTTTCTCTTCCATTTGTTTGAGCAACTCTGGCCCAACTACTTCTCTATCAGCTAGGTTTTCCCAACTTACTGGAGTGTTGCACTTTCTTCCATAAAGTGCCTCAAATGGCCTCATCTTTAATGTTTCTTGGTACCAATTGTTGTAGGAAAATTCTACCAAGTGTAGATAATATTCCCATTTAGATGATTTTTCCATCACGTACATCCTTAGAATATCCTTTATCACTTGGTTCACCCTTTCTGTTTTCCCATCAGACTCAAGATGATGTTGGAAGATTGGTTTTTGTCATTGATGTCAACCCTAGTCATTGGTTTTTGACCGAAATATTGATGAAGGTATTTGGAAATGAAGGAAAATGCAAATGTAGATACAACACCCATGGATGGATAGTATACATCATGTTGTTTCCGGTGGTATGTGGCACGTCACGTGGATCCTCATGGTTGAAGAGAAATGAAATTTTGAAGATGACAAAGTGAATTGAAGAAGGAAGTACATGTAGGCCCTGAAAATAATTAAAGAAAAGAATTACAAAATAAGAAAGTGTCGGGTCGGACCTAATGTTAAAAGGAAGTGAAATAAATGATATAAATAAATATCATTATACATTCATTTGAAAGACAAGTCGAATTTCAGAGGAAATCAAAAATAAAGAAGGTCGGATTTCAAGGGAGGATGAAGTCTTTTGGTGATGTGTTCTAAGGTATGTTATTTTTAGGTCATCTTACCATTTTCAACATTTTCTCTTCCATTTATTTGAGAAAATATGGCCCAAATACTTCTCTATCAACTAGGTTTTCCCAACTTACTGGAGTGATGCACTTTCTGCCATAAAGTGCCTCAAATGGCCGCATCTTCAATGATGCTTGGTACCAATTGTTGTAGGAAAATTCTACCAAGTGTAGATAATATTCCCATTTAGATGGTTTTTCCATCACATACATCCTTAGCATATCCTTTATCTCTTAGTTCACCCTTTCTGTTTTCCCATCAGACTCAAGATGATGTTGGAAGATTGGTTGTTGTCATTGATGTCAACCCTAGTCATTGGTTTTGGACCGCAAGATTGATGAAAGTATTTGGACATGAAGGAAAATGAAAATGTAGATACAACACCCATGGATGGATAGTATGCATCATGTTGTTTCTGGTGGTAAGTGGCACGTCACATGGATCCTCATGGTTGAAGAGAAATGAAATTTTGAAGATGACAAAGTGAATTGAAGAAGGAAGTACATGTAGGCCCTGAAAATAATTAAAGAAAAGAATTACAAAATAAGAAAGTATCAGGTCAACCCTAATGTTAAAAGGAAGTGAAATAAATGGTATAAATAAATATCATTATATATTCAGTTGAAATACAAGTCGAATTTCATAGGAAATCAGAAGTAAAGAAGGTCAGATTTCAAGGGAGGATGAAGTCTTTTGGTGATGTGTTCTAAGGTATGTTATTTTCAGGTCATCTTACCATTTTATTGTAAAATGAAACATATGGTGAAATTGCTATGGTATTGAGGAGACATATCAATGTACCTGTGCTAAAAGTTCCAGCTCTTGATTATCTATATTTATGGAGATACACTCTTTGGAAGATAGGGTTTTTGACCAGTCCTAAAGCTAGTCAATAAATAGGTGTTCTGGGTAAATCAGTCATAACTTCTTCATAGAGAATCCAAATTAAGTGGGAAAATTTTCATTGGAAAGAGTACAGACTTTAGTTTCTTGTGTGATAGTTTCAGAATTGGAAGTTAAATATTGTGTGCAGGGCATTCTGTAAAAGTTTGCTCTCCTGAATAAACCAGAATTGAATAAAGTCTACCATTCTTTCTATAACTTATTTTTGGGGAGGATTCAAGGAGTGAAACTTGGAGGAGTTTCAGAGAATACATTGAGTAATATTATCTATAGGATCAGAGTATTCCAAGAATTGAAGAATTTCATAAATTGAAGAAGTCTTGGGAAGCATTATCAGGTTCTATGTGATGGCTGGTTGATGGTGATGATTTAATGTAAAGTTTTATTATCTCTCATATATTATTGGGTGGAAGGAAGGGGAAAGGATGGAGAGTTCAAACCTATCTTTATATTGGAGGATTTTATCTTCCTCTTGGAGGTTTATCCCTCCCTTTACATTTGGAAACTGTAGCTACCTTTGGAAGTCATTCCTTCCCTTGAACAACAACTATTGATTATTTCTCATATATTGTGCATGGTGTATTGTTGTATATTGGTGTAACTCTTATACTATTGTTCATTTCTCATTGGATATAATTGAATGTTTTAAGCATAAGTTGAAAAATGTTTTAAATTGTACTTGATGCCGAGTCACCACCCTCTCGGTATCAACAATTGGTATCAGAGCAGGTTGCCTTTAGAACAGTTTAACCACTGGAAGGAAAATCCTGAGTAGAGATGGATGACCATGAGCACATCTCAAATGGGATTCAAAAATTTGATGGAACAAATTATTCATACTGGAGTGATAGAGTGAAAACTTACCTTATGGCTTTGAGAGTAGACATTTGGTACTCAGTTGTAAATGGCTATGTAATCTCAAATAATGCTCCAACCGATCCAAATGAGAAGAAGCTTATGAATTGTAATTCAAAAGTCAGACGTGTTATTCTAGAAGCATTGGCACCAACTATTCCTAGCAAAGTGATGGGCTACAACACTACTAAATAGGTATGGGAAAAACTCAAGAGTATCTACAAAGGTGATCCAAAAGTTAAGCAAGTCAAGCTTCAACGACATAGAGTAGAATTTGAAAATTTGAAGATGAATGAAAAGGAAGATATTGCAACCTATTTTCTTAGAGTTGATGAAGTTATTAATGCTATCATAGGGTTAGGTGAAGAGTTCGATGAATCCTTGGTTGTACAAAAAGTGTTGAGATCACTTCTCTTGAAGTATGATGCTAAGGTCTCCTCCATTGAAGAAACTAGGGACTTGACCAAAATGACAATGGATGAATTACATGGGTCTCTTATAGCATATGAAATGAGAACAAGTACAGAAAGTGACCAACCATACAATGAAGCAGCCTTTAAAGCCATAAAGAAGACAAAAGACAAGGATAATGACCTTGATGAATAAATAGAAAATTTCGTAAGAAGGTTCCAGAAGGGAAGTGGAAGATACAAAGGTAAGTCTCCTCTCACATGCTTTAACTATGGTAGAATAGGACATATTGTTGAAAACTGCTACTATAAAAACAGAAGTCTGAACAATAAAAAGAGATTCTACTCCAAGGATGATGACATCTCCTCAGATGAGAGTGATGAAGAAGATAATGATGGAGGAGAAGTCCTCTTCATAACCCAAGAAACCCAGGATGATGATCACAAGAATTCTAAAGAAGAAGAAATCATTTGTGAAGAAGATTCAGATGAAGAAACCAACCTTGATTCCTTTTGGGGATACAAATACAATGCAGAGAGTGAACATGAAGATGAGAATCTTGAAAAGTTGAAGCATGTTGAAACTGAAAATAGTAATTTAGAAACACAAACATAATACTAAAAGGTGAATTGAGTAGTTGTGAAGAAGAGAATTAAAATCTTGAAAAGACCATTAATAGCTTTAAGGAACAATTAGAAGATTATGAGAAATTGAAAGCATAATTGGATCACACAAAAGGGGAGCTACTATTGACAACTTAAAAGTAGAAGAATTTCGAAAAAGCCACTGAAAAATTAGGTAATATACTTAGCAGTCAAAGATCTCCAAATGACAATACAGGACTAGGATACAATGACAGTTTGAAGACAACAAAACAAGAGAAGGAAGTTGAAAATGATGAAACCAACACTCCAGAACAAATTGACCAACAAGATAGAAGACTAGAATTCATAAGGAATGAGACATCAAGAAGATTCTCTCCCATCAGGTATGAAAGAAATCATTATGAAGGAAACTATATAAGAATAGATCGTGAGCCCAGATGGACCACACCACAAAGAAGATCACTTATGCCAAGGTATCAAAATTCTTTTCTTGGACATTGTTATACTTGTGGAAATTTTGGGCACAAGGCAATCAATTGTAGAATCAATGAAAGGAATAATTATGCAAGCTACATGAATGGTGAAAATAGTAGATATGGAAATTTTCGTAGACCTATCAATAGAAATTATAATCCATTTGACCCATTAATGGATTAAAATATTCTATGTTACAAGTGCAATAATCTTGGTCACAAAACACAAGATTATAGAGAGATGAAGGAAGATAATTGTATGCCAAATGTCTTCATACCAACTACAACATGGAAAAGGAAAGAAATTCCACACATTGAAAATTGTAGAATAGCATTGGTCGCTAAAGAATGCAAAGAAGAAGACGAATGGTTCATAGACAGTGGGTGCTCATCTCACATGACCAGAGATCAAAGAAAAATTGTTAGCTTGAAGAAAAAGGGTGGAAATGTTGCATTTGGAGATGACTCATCTACCAAAATACTTGGAAAATGAATTTTAAAGCTTGGAAGTGAAAATGTAAAAGTAGGAAAAGTCCTATTGGTTGAATATCCGAAGCATAATCTCCTCAGTGTCAACAAAATATGTGATCAAGGATACACTCTTACATTTGACTCCCGAAAATGTAAAATCAGGGAAAATAACTCAGGAAGATTGGTTGCAACTGCAACAAGAAGCCCGAACAACATATACATCCTAGACATGAAGAATATATAGAATAAAGAAGCCACACAAAAGGATTCTAAGAAAGAAAAATTCCCAAAGACCAAAAAAATGGATGAAGTATTATTGAGTACCACATGTTCAGGGGGAGCAACCCCAAAGAAGAGAGTTACCTTTTTCCATTAAAATTAGGTGATGTAGCCCTACCCTTTTCCATTGTTTTCAAAGGGGGAGAGAAATTGGGATCATGATGATAGGGGGAGCATGAGTGTTTCCATAAATGACAAAGGGGGAGATCGTTGGAAGATTGGTTGCTATCATTGATGTAAACCCTACTCATTGGTTTTGGACCGCAAAATTGATGAAGGTATTTGGACATGAATACAAATTCACATTCAAATACAAAACCCATGGATGGATAGTATACATCATGTTGTTTCTGGTGGTATGTGGAACATCACGTGGATCCTCATGGTTGAGGAGAAATGAATTTTTGAAGATGACAAAGTGAATTGAATAAGGAAGTACATGTAGGCCCTGAAAATAATTACAAAATAATAAAGTGTCAGGTCGGCCCTAATGTTAAAATGAAGTGATATAAATGGTATAAATAAATATCATTATACATTCATTTGAAATACAATTCGAATTTCAGAGGAAAACAGAAGTAAACAAGGTTGGATTTCAAGGGAGAATGAAGTCTTTCGGTGATGTGTTCTAAGGTATGTTATTTTCAGGTCATCTTACCATTTGTGCTATAACTTGTTTTCTAGAACTATTCCAATGGTGAAATTTATATGGTATTGAGGAGACATATCAAGGTACCTATTGTAAAATTTTCAGCTCTTGATTCTCTATAATTATGGAGATACACTCTATGAAAGATAGGGTTTTTTACCAGTCCTGAAGCTAGTCAATAAATAGGTGTTCCGGGTAAAACAGTCATAACTTCTTCATAGAAAATCCAAATGAAGTGGGACAAAATTCATTGAAAAGAGTACAGACTATGTTTTCTTGTGTGCAAGTTTCAGAATCAGATGTTAAATATTGAACGCGGGGAATTATATACAAGTTTGCTCTCCTGAATAAACTAGAATTGAATAAAGTCTACCATTCTTTCTATAACTTCTTTTTGGGGAGGATTCAAGGAGTGAAACTTGGAGGTGTTTCAGAGAATACATTGAGTAATATTATCTATAGGATCAGAGTATTCCAAGAATTGAAGAATTGCAAAAATTGAAGAAGTCTCAGGAAGCATTATCAGGTTCTATGTGATGGTTGGTTGATGTTGATGATTTAATGTAAATTTTTATTATCTATAATATATTATTGGGTGGAAGGAAGGGAAAAGGATAGAGAGTTCAACCCTCTCTTGATATTGGAGGATTGTATCTTCCTTTTGGAGGTTTATCCCTCCCTTTACATTTGGAAGCTATAGCTACCTTTGGAAGTCATTACATCCCTTGAACAATAACTATTGATTATTTCTCATATATTTTGCATGGTGTATTGTGGTGTACTAGTGTAACTCTTATACTATTGTTCAATTATCATTGGATATAATTGAATGGTTTAATTATAAGTTGAAAAAAGTTTTAAATTGTACTTGATATTGATTCACCCCCCTCTCAGTATCAACAATTGGTATCAAAGAAGGTTTCCTTTAGAACAGTTAAACCACTGGAAGGAAAATCTTGAGCAGAGATGGATGACCATGAGCACATTTCAAATGGGATTCAAAAATTTGATGGAAGAAATTATGCATACTAGAGTGATAGAATGAAAACTTACCTAACAGATTTGGGAGTATACATTTGGTACTCAGTTGTAAATGGCTATGTAATCCCAAATAATGCTCCATCCAATCCAAATGAGAAGAAGCTTATGAGTTGTAATTCAAAATCCAGACATGTTATCCTAACAGCATTGGCACCAACTATTGCTAGCAAATTGATGGGTTGCAGCACTCCTAAAGAGGTATGGGACAAACTCAAGAGTATCTATGAAGGTGATCCAAAAGTTAAGCAGGTCAAGCTTCAACGACATAGAGAAGAAATTGAAAATTTGAAGATGAATGAAAAGGAAGATATTGCAACCTATTTTCTTAGAGTCGATGAAGTTGCTAATGCTATCAGAGGATTAGGTGAAGAGCTCGATGAATCCTTGGTTGTACAAAAAGTGTTGAGATTACTTCTCTTGAAGTATGATGCTAAGGTCTTCGCCATTGAAGAAACTAGGGACTTGACCGAAATGACAATGGATGAATTACATGGGTCTCTTATAGCATATGAAATGAGAATAGGTACATAAAGTGAATAGCCATACAATGAAGCAGCCTTTAAAGCCATAAATAATACAAAAGACAAGGATAACGACCTTGATGAAGAAATGCAAATTTCGTAAGAAGGTTCCAAAAGGGAAGTGGAAGATACAAAGGTAAGTCTCCTCTCAAATGCTTTAACTATGGTAGAATAGGACATGTTTTTGAAAAATGCTACTATAAAAAGAGAAGTCTCAACAATAAAAAGAGCTTCTACTCCAAGGATGATGACATCTCCTTAGATGAGAGTGACGAAGAAGATAATGATGGAGGAGAAGTCTTCTTCATAACCCAAGAAACCCAGGATGATAATCACAAGAATTCTAGAGAAGAAGAAATCATTTGTGAAGAAGATTTAGATGAAGAAGCCAACCTTGATTCCTTTTGGGGATACAAAAACAATGTAGAGAGTGAACAAGAAGATGAGAATCTTGAAAAGTTGAAGCATGTTGAAACTGAAAATAGCAAGCTTAGAAACATAAACATAATACTAAAAGGTGAATTGAGTAGTTGTCAAGAAGATAATTACAAGCTTGAAAATACCATTAATATCTTGAAGGAACAATTATAAGATTATGAGAAATTGAAAGAAGAATTGGATCAAACAAAAGGGGAGCTACTATTGACAACAAAAAAGTTGAAGAAGTTCAAAAAAATCACTGAAAAATTAGATGAGATAATTAGCAGTCAGATATCTCCAAACGACAAGATAGGACTAGGATACAATGACAATTTGAAGACAACAAAAAAAGAGAAGGAAGTTGAAAATGATGAAACCAACACTCCATAACAAGTTGAACAACAAGATAGAAGACTAGAATTCAGAAGGAATGAGACATCAAGAAGGTCCTCTCCCATCAGGTATGAAAGAAATCATTATGAAGGAAACTATAGAAGAATAGATTGTGCACCCAGATGGACCACACCAAAAAGAAGATCACTTATTCCCAAGTATCAAAATTTCTTTCTTGGACATTGTTATACTTGTGGAAATTTTGGACACAAGGCAATCAATTGTAGAATCAATGAAAGGAATAACTATGCAAGCTACATGAATGGTGTAAATAGTAGATATGGAAATGTTCATAGACCTGTCAACATAAATTATAATCCATTTGACCAGCTAATGGATCAAAATATTGTATGTTACAAGTGCAATAATCTTGGTCACAAAGCACGAGATTGCAGAGAGATGAAGGAAGATAATCGTATGCCAAATGTCTTCATACCAACTACAACATGGAAAATGAAATAAATTCCACACAATGAAAATTGTAGAATAGAATTGGTCGTTAAAGAATGCAAAGAAGAAGATGAATGGTTAATAGACAGTAGGTTCTCATCTCATATGACCGGAGATCAAAGCAAATTTGTCAGCTTGAAGAAAAAGGGTGGAAATGTTGCATTTGGAGATGGCTCATCTACCAAAATACTTGGAAAAGGAATTGTAAATCTTGGAAGTGAAAATGTAAAACCAGGAAAAGTTCTATTAGTTGAAGATCTGAAGCATAATCTCCTTAGTGTCAGCAAATTATGTGATCAAGGATAGACTCTTACGTTTGACTCCCGAAAATGTAAAATCAGGGAAAATAACTCAGGAAGATTGGTTGCAACTGCAACAAGAAGATCAAACAACATATACATTCTAAACATGATGAAGATATAGAAGACATAAGCCACACAAAATGATTCCAAGGAAGAAAAATTCCCAAATACACAAAAAAAGGATGAAGTATTATTGAGTGCCACATGTTCAGGGGGAGCAACCCCAAAGAAGAGAGTTACCTTTTTCCATTAAACTTAGGGGGAGCAGCCCTACCTTTTTCCATTGATTTCAAAGGGGGGGATAAATTGGGATCATGATGATAGGGGGAGCATGAGTGTTTCCATCAATGACAAAGGGTGATATTGTTGGAAGATTGGTTGTTGTCATTGATGTCAACACTAATCATTGGTTTTGGACCGCAAGATTGATGAAAGTATTTGGACATGAAAGACAATGCACATGCAGATACAACACCCATGGATGGATAGTATACATCATTTTGTTTCTGGTGGTATGTGGCACGTCACGTGTATCCTCATGGTTGAGGAGAAATGAATTTTTGAAGATGACAAAGTGAATTGAAGGAAGTACATGTAGGCCCTAAAAATAATTAAAGAAAAGAATTACAAAATATGAAAGTGTCAGGTCGGCCCTAATGTTAAAAGGAAGTGACATAAATGGTATAAATAAATATCATTATACATTCATTTGAAAGAAAAGTCGAATTTCAGAGGAAATCAAAAGTAAAGAAGGTCTGATTTCAAGGGAGGATGAAGTATTTTGGTGATGTGTTCTAAGGTATGTTATTTCCAGGTCATTTTACCATTTTCGTTATAAAAATTTTCTAGAACAATTCAGATGGTGAAATTTCTATGGTATTGAGGAGACATATCAAGGTACCTATGGTAAATGTTTCAACTCTTGATTCTCTATAATTATGGAGATACACTATGTGGAAGATAGGCATTTTGACCAGTCTTGAAGCTAGTCAATAAAAAAGTGTTTTGGGTAAAACAGTCATAACGTGTTCATAGTGAATCCAAATGAAGTGAGAAAAAATTGATTGGAAAGAGTACGGGTTGTAGTTTCTGGTGTGCGAGTTTTAGAATCAGATGTTAAATATTGAGCACGGGGCATTCTGTACAAGCTCGCTCTCCTAAATAAACCAGAATTGAATAAAGTCTACCATTCTTTCTATAACTTCTTTTTGGGGAGGATTCAAGGAGTGAAAATTGGGGGAGTTTTAGAGAATACATTGAGTAATATTATGTACAGGATCAGAGTATTCCAAGAATTGAATAATTACAAAAATTGAAGAATTCTTGGGAAGCATTATCGGGTTCTATGTGATGGTTGGTTGATGGTGATGATTTAATGTAAAGTTTTATTATCTCTCATATATTCTTGGGTGGAAGGAAGGGGAAAGGATGGAGAGTTAAACCCTCTCTTGATATTGGAGGATTGTATCTTCCTCTTGGAGGTTTATCCCTCCATTTACATTTTGAAGATGTAACTACCTTTGGAAGTCATTACTTCCCTTGAACAATAACTATTGATCATTTCTCATATATTGTGCATGGTGTATTGTGGTGTATTGGTGTAACTATTATACTATTGTTCATTTCTCATTGGATATAAATGAATGGTTTAATTATAAGTTGAAAAGGGTTTTAAACTGTACTTGATACTGATTCACCCCCCTCTCGGTATCAATAATTGGTATCAGAGTAGGTTGCCTTTAGAACAATTTAACCACTATGTTATCACTCCAAGAAACTCTTTGAGGTTGTGGGCCAAAGATGCTTGGTAACTTAAGGTAAAATTGTTTTGTATTTTGTATGTGTGGATCAATGGGATAACTCAATTACAATATGGTATTCAAACAGTTGAAATGAGAATCAAATGAACCAGTGCTCTCAAGGATCAATAATCAGATGATAGCTTTAAAATGGGTGAAGAAATCTATACTTATTAACCAAAACCACAGATGTGATGGGTCAAATAATATAGTGAAAAATACTATTAAGTCAAACCTATGAACTGACTAATGAGATGATAGTGATTTAGCAGTTAAAACAAGCTTGAAATAAAGTACAGAAGAAAGGATGGAAATCTGATATCAATAGAGAGAGAAAATTGTGATTTGTATTATCATATGAAAACTCTGTTACAAAATAGTATAGTTCTTGTATCAATAATCAAACCCNCCCCCCCCCCCCCCTTGTATCTTACATATATGAGCTTAAATAATCTTTACAAATTATTTTCAAGATTCTCTAAAGATGGATCTAATAACCTCTTTCCTTATCTCAAATTTGAAATTGTGAGGTGGCTGGAAAAGACAAAAATTTCTGGAAAAATGTTGCTTCAAGATTCACCTATATCCTCCAAATAAAAAAATATCTTGGAAACCTGAGAGATTTTATTGAAGAGACACCTATTCTTATGAAAAAATTCATTCAGATTCTAAAAATAGTATTCCATCTCATCAGAATCTATCCTTAAAGACAAGAGCTAAAACAGGAAAAAGAGAGTATTTAATTTCTGGAAACATGTTGCTCCAAGATTCACCTATATCCTCCAAATCACAAATGATATTGGAAAAATGAGAGAGGTTATTTAAGAGGAACCCATTATTATGAAAAACCTCCTTCAGTTTCTAAAAATACTCTTCTATATGATCATAATATGTCTCCCAAGAAGGTGACTAAAACAGGAAAATCCAGATTTCCAAATCTAGTCATATTCCTACATTTTAGGATTTGATCTATTGAATATTTATATTGATCAAATGAAGTGCCACCTTAACTCATGGATGATATTTGATAATATATATGACTATTCATCATCATCTTCTCCTTAATAAAGTCAACCAAGTTGAATTTGACCTTTTGACCAAAATAATACATTTTGGAAAATTTATGAAAATGATGCCTCATATTGTGGGGAACTTTTGACTACCTTATGGAGCTCTAAATGAAGATCTGAAAGTACCATTGGAAATATTAGGATGTCTAGTTGTCAATAAACTATTTGGGTTTGTAAAACAGACTCTCCATGGCTCAGAAAATTGATTTTTCCCAATGCAGTTTATCAATTGAAAAACCTGCACTTTCACCAGCTCACTACACTGTGAAAATAGTCATTTAGCCAGTGAAAAGGGAGACTTTCACCGGATTACTACACTATGAAAAAGTCATTTAGCTGGTGAAAGCTAAAATTTTATTTTTGGTATATTTTGAGATGCCACATCATTTTTTCATTGGGTAATAAGATTTAAAGCCAATCTTATATACTTTAAAACTTAAAGATTTATAAATAAATCTTTACCTTATTATCATCTTATGATATGATATCAAAAATATTTCAGAATGAATTATTTGATCGCTAACATCTGGCTCCAACTGGGATGGAGACCACCCTGCGAGGTTTCCAAGAACCTGGCAGACGTTGTGCGTTTAGTATTGGGCATGGAGTCATTTATCCTTTACGATTTATCATCTGAAAACCTGTAGCAAACCTGTAACCTGCTTGTTTATTCATTAAATCAATCAACTGAAAATAATCAATTTGCTCCTTTCCCTCAGAGATCTCAATGCTAAATATAGACTGCTTAATCTCTGTCTGAGAAGAAAACATGATGAACTGTTGATCTATACTTTTCATCTCATCATCTTTCTCTCTGTATCTGCTGCAATCTTCATATGTCTGCAAATCAGAAAAATGTGGGCTAATGTCACTTATTTCAATGAGCATTGGATCAACGGAAAGTTGATCATCTCCATGTGTAGCTAATGAAACCAATTTTTCAAATTCATTAAAATCAGAAATAGAGGTAATAGGGAATCTTTCAGCTCTTCATTACTCTTTTCTAATTCATGTTTATGAGGAAGCACATCACAATGAAGGTCATTTGAAAACTGATGTAGATTGTGAGGAAAATATTCTTCTCTATTTAGATCTTCAACTTTAGAATGCAATTCATATTTCTCACAACAATTATAAAACAAGGACTCATCTGAAAAGAACTTGTTGTCTAATTCCTTTCGCATACGTGGTCCTCCTCGCTTTCTTCCCATCATACAATAATCATAGGTTGATCTGTACATGGTTAACACAGAGAACTTTTCTAAATGGAGAAGGTGTTGGCGCTGGTGAAAATGATCCCGTGTCTTGTTAAGAACCAAATATCAATATAGCATAGAAAAACCTCAGAAAAAGTACTCAACGCCTTGAAAAAGAGATAATTTCAGATAATAAGCCTCTTCAAGGGGGCACCCTCCTTTGTTGTTTCATGCGATTTTGTGCCATGGTCAGGTTGTCCTTTAAGATTTGGAGAACTTGTTGTTGATTCTCAATGTGATCTTCCACTTCTTGAACTTTATATTTTTCTTTTAGAGAAGAAGTGATGGAAGGAGGGTGGTATCCATAAAGTGCCATAAATGGTGTCATTTTTGTTGCAGTATGAAAGGAAGTGTTATACCACCATTTTGCAAAGGGTAACCATTTGAACCATTGTGTTTGTTTACCAAAGACAAAGCAACGAAGGTAGCCTTCCATACATTTGTTTACTATCTCAGTTTGTCCATCAGATTGAGGATGATAGGATGAGCTATGAACCAATTGAGTACCCAAACAAGAAAATAAATTTGTCCAAAAATGTCCAGTGAAGATGGGATCTCTGTCACTTACAATAATCTTTGGGCTACCATGTAGCTTTTGAACTATCTCCATGAATGCAGTGGAAACTATACTAGCTTTGAAGGGATGAGAGAGTGCACAAAAGTGTGCGTACTTGGTCAGTCTATCAACAATCACCATGATGACACTATTTCCTTCAGACTTTGGTAACCCTATGGTGAAATCCATGGAAACCTCCTCCCAGTGCTGACTTGGGATGGATAATGGTTGTAAAGGACCTGGGGTCTTAATTGTTTCTACCTTATTTTGTTGGCAAACCAAACATTCTGCCACAAACCTTTGAACATCAGTTTTAAGGCCATCCCAAAAAAAATCCTTCTTGACTCTATGGTAGGTTTTCAAAAATCTCAAGTGCCCTCCTATTGGAGAGGTGTGAAATTCCAATAGTACCTTTTGTTTGAGTTGGGAGTTCTTACATAAATATAAGTGATCTTTGTACCATAGTGAATCATTTTTCCATGTAAATGTATCTGATGCATTGGACTCTTGTTGCAACCTTTGAATGAGAGTCCACACTTTTTCATCATTCTTCCATTCATCCCTTGCTTCTATTATCCAATCAAGTTGGATGATCGAGATAGCACAGAGAAAGGCCTCAACATCTTCATCATTTCTTGAGAGTGCATCTACCACAACATTTTTCTTCCCCTTTTTATAGACGATTTCAAAATCATAACCCAATATCTTGGTTACCCATTTTTGTTGTTCTTCTGAAGATAGACTTTGTTCCAAGAAGTATTTAAGACTATCATGATTTGTTTTGACCTTGAAGTGCCTACCTATTAGGTAAGGATTCCATTTCTTCAATGCATGTAGTATTTCCATCATTTCCTTCTCATAAATGGGTTTGTATAAGTCCTTTCCCTTGAGTGGTCGACTTTCAAATGCCAGGGGCCTTCCTTCTTGCATTAGGACAGTACCAATTCCATTTCTCAAGGCATCACATTCCACAAGAAAGGTTTTTGTGAAGTCTAGAGTGGTCAAGATAGGAGCCTTACACATCACCTCTTTAAGTTGTTCAAAAGCTTTAGTTGCCTCTGGAGTCCATGAAAATGCATCCTTCTTAGTTAGTGCAGTTAAAGGTGTTGTTATTCTTCCAGAGTTTCGAACAAACTTGTAGTAGTAACCTGCCAAAACCAAAAATCCTCTAAGATTCTTCAATGTTTTGGGAATCGGCCAGTCCATCATGGCCTTAATCTTGTTAGGGTCTACCTTGACACCTTCATGAGATACAATATGACCCAAATACTCTACCTCCTTTACTCCAAAGAAAC
>ML781726.1:721000-753811 GCA_009831015.1 Picea engelmannii
TCCTAATGATTGTAACCATTGGATTCCTAGTACAACATCTGCACCACCCATGGGTATAGAAATCATTGGACTATTCATTACATATTCCCCCATAGTAAGATTGATCTTATTGCATTTTCCTAAGCAATTGATAGTTCCTTCATTTTCAATCATTACTTGAAACTCTGGCGCTGGATATACAAATAAATTGAGAGCTTTGGCTAATTTATAGTGAATGAAATTATGAGTACTGCCAGAATCAATTAGGACTATTACCTTTTTCTTTTTGACGTATCCTTTGATCTTGAGGGTTTGAGGAGTGCTAATTCCAACCAATGCATTGCATGATATCGTGGGAGTCAACTCTTCAGACAAAATTGCTTCTACGTTTTCATCTTGAGATGGTTCATGTTCTTGTTCTTCTTCCTCTTCACAATCTATGTAGAATAATTTCTTCTCACCACACTTATGTCTCTTACTGTACTTGCTGTCACAATTAAAGAATAAACCTTTTGCTTTTATTTCCTCCAATTGTTGAGGTGTCAACCTTGTAAGTTGAGATGTTTTAGAAGCAGGAGCATTGTTCTCTCTATAGATGTTAGGATTGGTCCTTCTAGTAGCCATAGCCATATTTTTACTTTCAACATTTCTTGCCACCTTAAATGCATTCTCCAATGATTTAGGTTCCCAAAGGCAAACCTCATGTTGAATGTTATTCTTTAAATTTCCTATGAATACATCAATCAAGTGCTAATCTGGAATATCGGTTACCTTTATATTCAATCTTTGGAAGTTCTCAATGTGCTCGGTAACTGAACCCTTTTGCTTGAGATTTATCAATTGGCTAAATAAGGTATTGCTCCTTGTATCCTCATAGTGTCCTATCATTTCTTCCGTGAAAATTGTCCAAGTGACAAGTGATTTGCGAGAAAAAATCCATCAATACCATACAAATTGATTAGGTTTTAAATATAAAGAAGCAATTTGTACCTTTTGTGTATGTGGCACATTATGGAGATCAAAGAATTGTTCCATCTGAAGTATCCATGTGATTGGGTCCTTGCCATCAAACTTTCTCATATCAATCTTAGGAACGTGGTTGGTATTTAAACCAAAGTTGGAGTTTCTCCATTCTTGATTCACCTTACTTGTGTGCTCATCATGAATTTCATGGGATGCATTTTCACTTTTAGGTGTCTTCTCTGTTACAAAATTTTTCAATACTTCCATGATCTCCCCTTTTAAACCCTCCATCATCTCTTGTAGTTCATCTCTTGTTACTATCTTCTTTTATAAATCATTTATGTTCCTACGCATTTCTCCACCTTCATCAAGAGTCCAAGTAGGATTGTCTGGAGGCTTATTTGATGTAGAAGTTCCCTTTTTGGGTGGCATGTTGGCCAAGTATGACTTTTGAACCTTGATTTTGAGGTGGTTCTGCTAGACAATCTTTCTTCTATTGTATCTCCCAAGTTTCGGCCCTTCTAGGTATGAAACTTTATTTTATGTAGTTATCTGATATTTCTTCTCTACAATGACACAGGTCTGATCAAAATTGGATGTGCCAAGAGGAATTTATAGTAACTTCCCCACAACTTGCCGATTGTTTTCCTTTCTAGGAGATCTCACTTGTATAGCGTGCCCCACACAAAATAATTGATATAAAATTATGAAACTCGTAGTAGAAATACTAAAGATTGTCCAAAATCCAATGAAACCAGTCCCACTCAATTTGGAAACTCTAGGAAGACGTTATGATTGTTTTACCTGGAACACCTTCTTGAGACTGGTCAATAGGACTATCCAGATACCCTATCTTACACAGGGTGTATCTACAAATTTAAGATGACCCAGAAGATTAAATTTTTACCAAAGATACCTTACTAATTTCTGTAAATAGCCACCAGATTTTAGGGTCTGAAACGTTACATAAAATTGTTTATACCAAAAATTCCACAATGACTCAGTGCAAGATGATTCTAGAACCCTATCTTCTACAAGATGTATCTCCGAAAGTATAAGGACTTAGTAGATAAATTTTTAACCCAATGTACCTTGATCCATCTACTAAATATCCTCGAAGCCGTTCCTTCTGAAACGTTGTAGAAAAAAAGTTATAGTGAAAATTCCAAGGTGTCTCAGATGTAGTAGTGAAACCCCAAGACCTTGAGCTTTGATACCATATGTTAAGAACCAAATATCAATATAGCATAGAAAAACCTCAGAAAAAGTACTCAATGCATTGAAAAAGATATAATTTCATATAATAAGCCTCTTTGAGGGGGAAACCTTATTTTACCCCACTTAAATGTTCAAGTACAAGACGATTCAAAATGAAAATGTCTCTTTGGCATATATAGGATACTAGGAGGTATAATTACAACTAATGGCCTAAAGAAGACATAAATAAAATAACATTACTAATATAATATGCCACAATTAAGGGGTAATGATCCAATATTAGGGCTTAACATGTCTGGATGTAATAATGATTAAATCATTCACCACTCTTAAAACTGTCCTTCGTCTACCACATAGAATATATGACCAAATCCATCATCATATTCCACTAAGACATGGTGAAAACATATAACCATTCTTGTGCCTCTATATAAATTGCCATCATGATTACATGACATGTGTACAGTATGTCTTTTCGGGTTTTTAAGGCGCTGGAGAAAAAACCCTTGTTAACACTTTCACCAGCTCACTTGCTGCTGGTAGTACACTTTAGCCGTTGAAACCTGAGGCTTTCACCAACTAACTTCAACTTCAAAATAGATGTTAGCTATTGAAAAACTTTTTCTTGATTTTTTGAAAATATATTTTGACAATCGATTTATTATAAGAAATAACAAAGTATATCCTATACTTTGATACTTGAATTTCTAAAAAAAAATGTATGGAACTCTATTTATGACCATGCGATCACTAAAAATGAAACAAACTGACTGGTTCATTTTTGGAGATAACATCTGCCTTTTTTCACCTAATCCTCTGCTAAACTAAAAATTGTATGTAGTTTGTTGTAGCCTTCCTGCTTATTTAAGAAATCAACAACTGAACATGATCTAGCTGCTCGTATGAGGAGCTTATTCTCACACCTACTCCTACATATAACCAGTAAAAACATGTTCATTATGTGACATCATTCTTCCAATGAAGCCATGATAACATCGAACTCTTTATAAAATCTCTTTGCATGAAGATAAATTTCAAAGAACACTTCATGTGGTGCAGCAAAATCTCAACTTGCAGAGAATACTTACAATCATCATTGGCCTTGATTCCAAAGATTACACAACTTAATATTTATAAAGAACATAACTCCATATAAACAGCTACCGGATCATAGAAAAAAGTTAACTCTTCTTGCATCTCAATCTTTTCTTCTCCTTCTGATATATGGATCTGTTTATAAACAGGTTTCTGCAATTCTGAAAATAGCAGTGTGTTGATTTGACTACTAATCCCTTCTTGTTTGGTATCTTCTTCATAAATGATATTAGTCTTTTGTTCATGAGATTCTACAAACAGAAGACAAGATCTTAAATATTCAGACAGATTAAACTCATCATATTTAGTGTCATCTGCAAACATAGAATGACTGATTTCAACATGATGTTGTTCCTTGATGGGCAAAGAAAAAGACTGATCAAAATCAGATTTGTAGTTGTCATATATGGGTTGGCTGCTCAAGTCAACATGACTTGCTGTAGAAATTTGTTCTTCCTCATCTTCATATCCTTGTGATTTGAATTTACCAGTATAGTGCTCTTGATATTCCTTATGAAGATAGGATGATTTCTGCAAATTATGTTCTTCATGATCACTACAACTTCCTTCCTTTTGCAAATCCAAAAATTGAAGATTGTCTTCATTGATTTCTATTTTCTTTTGACCCAAAGACAATTGATCATCTCTGTGCTGAATAGTAGAACTAAATGAAATTTCAGACATAACCAAATCTCCAGAAAATTCAATATCTTCCTCTTATTTCTCATCATAACTGCAGCTTTCCTTGATACAGAAATCTGAAAGTTGTGAACTAACCTTACTGATTTTAATGGACATATGACCAACAGAAAGTTGATTCTCATGATTTTTAACTAAAGAAATTAATTCTTCAGATTTATGAAAATCAGAAATATTGTTAATAGGAGAATCTTCATCTCTTTTATTATCCATTTTTAATTCATCTTGATGGGAAACCACATCATGAAAATCATTGGGAAACTGATGCATAATATGAAGGAGGGATTCTTCTCTATTTGCATCTTCAACCTTATTATTTAATTCATATTCTTCACAACAATTACCAGATAAAAACTGATCTGAAAATAATCTTTTGCAATGCTCGTTGAAAACTCTGTGAAAGTCTTTCAAAGATGAAATACTGGAAGGAGGTAAAGAGAAATACCACTGACGAGCATCACCATATAATGAATGCATAAACATCTTCATACGAACATCTTCATGTTGTAGATCTAGTAGATCCATGCACTCATGAAACTTTTTGGGGTGTTCTACAAGATTATCATCTTTCTCATCTTTGAAGACAAGTAGAAAATCTCCCCATTCTGACATATGAGGTGCTGGATGTGGGAAACCATAAACTAAAGAGAAGTCCAAAGGTGCAAACCTCCAAGCCAAAAGAGCAGCAAATGCTTTTGACGTCTGAATAATGTGGAGCCGCCACTGAATCCATATTTCATGGAGTCGCCAGATAGATGATTACAACCGAAAATGTGTCCAGACTTTGTCTATCATCAAAGCTGGATCTTTTTCGTGTCCCAAGGAAGCTAATCTTCAATCTCCTCTCCCCGGAAACAACACCAATTTGTTATCACTCCAAGAAACTCTTTGAGGTTGTGGGTCAAAGATGCTTGGTAACTTAAGGTAAACTTGTTTTTGTATTTTGTATGTGTGGATCAATGGGATAACTCAATTACAGTATGGTATTCAGACAGTCAAAATGAGAGTCAAATGAACCAGTGCTCTCAAGGATCAATAATCAGATGATAGCTTTAAAATGGGTGAAGAAATCTATACTTATTAACCAAAACCACAGATGTGATGGGTCAAATAATATAATGAAGAATACTATTAAGTCAAACCTATGAACTGACTAATGATATGATAGTCATTTAGTAGTTAAAACAAGATTGAAATAAAGTACAAAAGAAAGGATGGAAATTTGATATCAATAGAGAGAGAAAATTGTGATATGTATTATCATATGAAAAGTCTGTTACAAAATATTATAGTTCCTGTATCCAAAATCAAACCCCCCCCTTGTCTCTTACATATATGAGCTTAAATAAGCTTTACAAATTATTTTCAAGAGCCTCCAAAGATGGATCTGATAATCTATTTCCTTATCTCAAATTCGAAATTGTGAGGTGGCTGGAAAAGACAGAAATTTCTAGAAAGATGTTTCTCCAAGATTCACCTATATCCTCCAAATCACAAAATATCTTGGAAAACTGAGAGAGTTTATTGAAGAACCACCCGTTATTATGAAAAACCTCCTTCATATTCTAAAAATACTATTCCAGCTCATCAGAATCTGTCCTTAAAAACAATGACTAAAACAGGAAAAACAAAGTATTTAATTTATGGAAATATGCTACTCCAAGATTCACCTATATCCTCTAAATCACAAAAGATATTGGAAAAATGAGAGAGGTTATTGAAGAGTCACCCTTTATTATGAAAAAACTCCTTTAGTTTCTAAACATACTCTACTAAATGATTAGAATCTCTCTCCCAAGAAGGTGACTAAAACAGGAAAATCCAGATTTCCAAATCTAGTCATATTCCTACATTTTAGGATTTGATCTCTTGAATATTTATATTGATCAAATGAAGTGCCACCTGCACTCATGTATTATATTTGATAATATATATTACTATTCATCATCATCTTCTCCTTAATAAATTCAACCAAGTCAAATTTGACCTTTTGACCAAAATAATACATTTTGGAAAATTTATGAAAATGATGCTTCATCTTGTGGGGAAATTTTGACTGCCTTATGGAGATCTAAATGAAGATCTGAAAGTACCATTGGAAATCGTAGGATGTCTAGCTGTCAATCAACTATTTGAGCTTGTAAAACGGACTCTCCACGGCTCATAAAATTGATTTTTCCCAAGGCAGTTTATCAGTTGAAAAACCTGTACTTTCACTAGCTCACTACACTGTGAAAACAATCATTTAGCCGGTGAAAAGGGAGACTTTCATCGGCTTACTACACTGTGAAAAATTCATTTAGCTAGTGAAAGATAAACTTTTCTTTTTGGTATATTTTGAGATGCCACATCATCTTTTCATTGGGTAATAAGATTTAAAGCCAATCTTATATACTTTAAAACTTAAAGATTTATAAATAAATATTTTCCTTATTATCATCTTATGATATGATATCAAAAATATTTCAGAATGAATTATTTGATCGCTAACACACTGGAAGGAAAATCCTGAGAAGAGATGGATGACCATGAGCACATTTCAAATGGGATTCAAAAATTTGATGGAAGAAATTATGCATACTGGAGTGATAGAGTGAAAACTTACCTAACGGCTTTGGCAGTAGAAATTTCGTACTCAGTTATAAATGGCTATCTAATCCCAAATAATCCTCCAACCGATCCAAATGAGAAGAAGATGACGAGTTGTAATTCAAAAACCAGACATGTTATTCTAGCAGCATTGGCACCAACTATTGCTAGGAAATAGATGGGTTGCATCACTGCTAAAGAGGTATGGGACAAACTCAAGAGTATCTACGAAGGTGATCCAAAAGTTAAGCAGGTCAAGCTTCAACAACATAGAGTAGAATTTGAAAATTTGAAGATGAATGAAAAGGAAGATATTGCAACCTATTTTCTTATAGTTGATGAAGTTGTTAATTCTATCAAAGCATTATGTGAAGATGAATCCTTGGTTGTACAAAAAGTGTTGAGATCACTTCTCTTGAAGTATGATGCTAAGGTCTCTGCCATTGAAGAAACTAGGGACTTGACCAAAATGACAATGGATGAATTACATGGGTCTCTTATAGCATATGAAATGAGAACCTGTACAGAAAGTGACCATCCATACAATGAATCATCCTTTAAAGCCATAAAGAAGATAAAAGATAAGGATAACGACCTTGATGAAGAAATACCAAATTTTGTAAGATGGTTCCAGAAGGGAAGTGGAAGATACAAAGGTAAGTCTCCTCTCAAATGCTTTAACTATGGTAGAATATGACATATTGTTGAAAATTGCTACTATAAAAAGAGAAGTCTCAATAATAAAAGGAGCTTCTACTCCAAGGATGATGACATCTCCTCAGATGAGAGTGATGAAGAATATAAGGATGGAGGAGAAGTCCTCTTCATAACCCAAGAAACCTAGGATGATGATCAAAAGAATTCTAAAGAAGAAGAAATCATTTGTGAAGAAGATTCAGATGAAGAAACCAGCCTTGATTCCTTTTGGGGATACAAAGACAATGTAGAGAGTGAACAAGAAGATGAGAATCTTGAAAAGTTGAAGCATGGTGAAACTGAAAATAGCAAGCTTAGAAACACAAACATAATACTAAAAGGTGAATTGAGTAGTTGTGAAGAAGAGAATTAAAAGCTTGAAAAGACCATTAATAGCTTGAAGGAAAAATTAGAAGATTATGAGAAATTGAAAACAGAATTGGATCACACAAAAGGGGAGATACTATTGACAACAAAAAAGTTGAAGAAATTCGAAAAAAGAACTGAAAAATTAGATGATATACTTCGCAGTCAAAGATCTCCAAATGACAAGACATGACTAGGGTACAATGACAGTTTGAAGAAAACAAAACAAGAGAAGGAAGTTGAAAATGATGAAACCAACACTCCATAACAAATTGAACAATAAGATAGAAGACTAGAATTAAGAAGGAATGAGACATCAAGAAGATCCTCTCCCATCAAGTATGAAAGAAATCATTATGAAGGAAACTATAGAAGAATAGATCGTGAACCCATATGGACCACACCACAAAGAATATCACTTATGCCCCGGTATCAAAATTTCTTTCTTGGACATTGTTATACTTGTGGAAATTTTGGACACAAGGCAATCAATTTTAGAATCAATGAAAGGAATAACTATGCAAGCTACATGAATGGTGAAAATAGTAGATATGGAAATGTTCGTAGACCTTTCAACAGAAATTATAATCCATTTGACCCATTAATGGATCAAAATATTGTATGTTACAGGTGCAATAATATTGGTCACAAAGCACGAGATTGCAGAGAGATGATGGAAGATAATCGTATGTCAAATGTCTTCATACCAACTACAACATGGAAAAGGAAAGAAATTCCACATGATGAAAATTGTAGAATAGAATTGGTCACTAAAGAATGTAAATAAGAAGATGAATGGTTCATAGAGAGTGGGTGCTCATCTCATATCACCAGAGATCAAAGCAAGTTTGTTAGCTTGAAGAAAAAGGGTGGAAATGTTGCATTTCCCGATGACTCATCTACCAAAATACTTGGAAAAGGAACTGTAAAGTTTGGAAGTGAAAATGTAAAAGTAGGAAAAGTCCTATTGGTTGAATATCTAAAGCATAATATCCTTAGTGTCAGCAAAATATGTGATCAAGGATACACTCTTACGTTTGACTCCCGAAAATGTAAAATCAGGGAAAATAACGCAGGAAGATTGATTGCAACTGCAACAAGAAGACCGAACTACATATACATCCTAGACATGAAGAATATAGAGAAGAAATAAGCCATACAAAAGGATTCCAAGGAAGAAAAAGTCCCAAAGAACAAAAATAAGGGTGAAGCATTATTGAGTGCCACATGTTCAGGGGGAGCAACCCCAAAGAAGAGAGTTACCTTTTTCCATTAAACTCAAGGGGAGCAGCCCTAACCTTTTCCTTTGATGTCAAAAGGGGAGAGAAATTAGGATCACGATGATAGGGGGAGAATGAGTGTTTCCATCAATGACAAAGGGGGATATTGTTGGAAGATTGGTTGCTATCATTGATGTCAACCCTAGTCATTAGTTTTGGACCGCAAGATTGATGAAGGTATTTAGACATGAAGGAAAATGCACATGCCGATAAAACACCCATGGATGCATAGTATACATCATGTTGTTTCCGGTGGTATGTGGTGCATCACATGGATCCTCATGGTTGAGGAGAAATGAAGTTTTGAAGACGACAAAGTGAATTGAAGAAGGAAGTACATGTAAGCCCTGAAAATAATTAAAGAAAATAATTACAAAATAAGAAAGTGTCAGGTTGGTCCTAATGTTAAAAGGAAGTGACATAAATAGTATAAATAAATATCATTATACATTCATTTGAAATACAAGTCGAATTTCAGAGGAATTCAGAAGTAAAGAAGGTTGGATATCAAGGGAGGATGAAGTCTTTTGGTGATGTGTTCTAAGGTATGTTATTTTCATGTCATCTTACCATTTTCGCTATAACATTTTTTCTAGAACGATTCAAATGGTGAAATTGATATGGTATTGAGGAGACATATCAAGGTGCCTATGGTAAAAGTTTCAGCTCTTGATTCTCTATAATTATGGAGATACATTCTGTGGAAGATAGGGTTTTTGTCTAGTCTTGAAGCTAGTCAATAAAAAGGTGTTCCGAGTAATCTAGTCATAACTTATTTATAGAGAATCCAAATGAAGTGGGACGAATTTAATTGGAAAGAGTACGGACTTTAGTTTCTTCTGTGTGAGTTTCAGAATCGGATGTTAAATATTGAGTGCGGGGAATTCTATACAATTTCGCTCTCCTGAATAAACCAGAATTGAATAAAGTCTACCATTCTTTCTATAAATTATTTTTGGGAAGGATTCAAGGAGTGCAAATTGGAGGAGTTTTAGAGAATACATTGAATAATATTATCTATAGGATCAGAGTATTCCAAGAATTGAAGAATTGCATAAATTGAAGAAGTCTCGGGAAGCATTATCAGGTTCTATGTGATGGTTGGTTGATGGTGATGATTTAATGTAAAGTTTTATTATCTCTCATATATTATTGGGTGGAAGGAAGGGGAAAGGATGGAGATTTCAACCCTCTCTTGATATTGGAGGATTTTATATTCTTCTTGGAGGTTTATCCCTCCCTTTACATTTGGAAGTTGTAGCTACCTTTGGAAGTCATTACTTCCCTTGAAAAATAACTATTGATTATTTATCATATATTGTGCATGGTGTATTGGTGTGTATTGGTGTAACTCTTATACTATTGTTCATTTCTCATTGGATATAATTGAATGGTTTAATTATAAGTTGAAAACGGTTTTAAATTGTACTTGATGTTGATTCACCCCCCTCTTAGTATCAACAAATGATAGGTTGTGTTGAAGTTCAAATTTGTTCCAAATCCCTTGAATAATCCTCTCCAAAACTTTGAGGCAAACTTTGGGTCTCAGTAAAACACAATTGTCTTGGGTATGCCATGCAATTGTGATACCTCCCTCATAAATATCGGCAACATTGGTTTCTTTGTGAGTAACCTTCATTGGAATAAAATGGGAAGTTCTAGTAAGATTTTCCACCACCACCAGGATAGAATCATGTTGCTTTCTTGTTCTCGGTAATCCTATGATGAAATTCATGGTTACTACTTCCCACTTCCACTCAGGAATGGGAAATGGCTACAACAACCCATCTAGGTGTCTATGCTCTACCTTGACCTTCTAACACTCCATACATTTAGCAATGTACTCAACAATCTCCATCTTCATGCCTGGCCAATAGTATTGGCTCTTGACTGCTGCCACTATTTTCTGATATCTTGGGTGCACAACATAACGCACATTATGCATCTCTTTTAAAATCATACTCCTCAATTCAGGAGAATTGGGTACATAAATTTGGTTCCTGTACAAGAGAACTTCATCATTCCCAAATTCACAATCTTCAACCTTCTGCTGCATTTTACCTTGCTGCAATTTTGTTACCAATTCCATGTACTGCAAATCTACTTTTGCAGCCTCAGGAATTCTTCCTTTGAGATATGTTTGATACATGCTAATGCTTGTAGAATGCAGCTCATGCACTCTCCTGTTGTGTGCATCAACCACTTTATTCTCCTTTCCTTTGATGTTCTTGATGTCAAAGTCATATTCACAGAGGAATTCCAACCATTTTCTCTTCCTGGCATTTAATGTAGGCTGATCAAACTGATATTTCAGACCATTATGGTATGTCCTCGGCTCAACCCTCTTTCCCATGAGGTAATGTCTCCATTTCTTTAAATCATTCACTATGGATTCCAACTCCAAATCATGAGTCGCATAGATCTTTTCATGATCTTTCAATTTTCAGGATTCAAAACATATTATGAACCCATTCTGACTGAGGACTCCACGAACTACTTCTTTGCATGCATCAATGCAAACCAAAAAATCTTCATTTGTATATGCAATCTTGATAATTGGAGCACTGGTTAACAACTGCTTCAATTGTTGGAAACTCTTTTCACATTTTGTTGTCCATTGAAACTTCACTCCCTTCCTTTGCAAGGAAGTGATTGGGTGAGCAATCATCGAAAACCCTACAACGAATCTTCTGTAGTAGCCAGCTAGTCCCATGAAGGATCTAACTTCTATCACATTCTTAGGTTTTGTCCACCCTTCAATGGCCTCAATATTTTGGGGTCTACTGTTATTCCTTCTTCGGATATTATATGCCCCAAATAGTGAATTCGATTTTGGTAAAATGAGCACTTTCTCAATTTGGCATACTATAATATTCTAGATATAAATTAGTATGCAGAACAAAAATAATTAGCTAGAGATGGAAGATAACAATGATATAACCAGAAAAACACCACAATAACACCATAATAATACCAGAGTAACACCAGAAAGATCACTTTGATTACTGAGAGAAATGTTCAGTTGCCTCTTCGAGGGGGAAACCTCCAACAAAGAAGATCTCTATTACAATAATATTCAAGAGAAAACTTATCATACCCTCTACTCCTATTTATACTAAATATGTCTATCCAAAAGAAAAATCTAGAGGAAGATCCTTCTAGAAGCAGAAGCTTCTATTAGGTCTTCTTACATTTGACATATTCTTCCTTATTGCTAGGCCTTATTAATATTGACCTTTATGACATGGAAATGTATTATTCTACCTACGTGAGGGGTAAGGTCCCTAACATGTCCTCCCCCTTAAAAACATCCTTGCCCTCAAGGCTTGAGATGAGGAAATTGTTGAAAAATGGTAGTTGGTTCCCAAGTGGCATATCCTGGAGTTGTATCTTTCCACTGGAATAACACTTCCTTGATGGTGCGCCGATGTAGACAATTCTCACGCTGGTCCAAAACTACTTATTTTTGTAGCCAAATGGATCCTTCTTCGTCCAACTTGGGAAGGTTGGTTTGAGTTTGGAACTTAATTCCAATCACCTTCTTTAAGTAGGAAACATGAAAAACAGGATGGAGCTTAGAATGAATAGAAAAGCTAAATGATAGGCCACTTGTCCCACATGTTTGAGAATGGTATAAGGACCATAGAATTTGGGCACCAATTTCTGACAATGGTCATCCTTGAGGGAATTTTGCTTATAAGTTTGCAGTCAAAGAAACACTCAATCCCCTTCTGCAAATTGACATTCAGAGCGACCTTGATCTGCTTGTTGCTTCATGCAATTATGGGCCATGACCAAATTCTCTTTGAGGGTATGAAGAATAGTCTCTTGAACTGTAAGTGTGTTGTCAACCGCCTGGACCTTCGAGACACCTCGAAAGTATGAGAGAACCGAAGGTGTATTTTGTCCATATGCTGCTTCAAAAGGAGTCATGCGAGTAGTTGTATGGTAAGAAGTGTTGTACCACCATTCATCTAGTGTTAACCATTGAGCCCACTGATTTTTCCTTTTCGATGAAAAATACTTCAAATACATTTCCAAAAACTTGTTGACAACTTCAGTTTGTCCATCAGTCTGGGGATGATAAGTTGTGTTGAGATGCAATTGGGTGCTTTGAAGCTTGAACAGTTCTTGCCAAAAATTGCTGGTGAAAGTTGGGTCATGATAAAAAATAATAGAATGAGGCATGCCATGAATATTGAAGACCTGATCCATGAAGAGTTGAGCCACAATGGATGTTGTAAATGGGCATTGAAGAGAACATAAATGAGCATACTTGGAAAGATGATCAAATACCACCATGATGACTGATTTATTGACCGATTTAGGTAATCCTACATTAAAATTCATAGATATATCCCTCCAAATAGTAGGTGGAATCGGAAGCGGTTGTAGTGTGCCAGGATATTTGACTATTTCTCCCTTGTTTAATTGAGAAACATCACATTTTGCCACAAAATTGTGAATGCCATGTTTTATGTCATCCCATAAAAAAGAACGTTTGACCTGGTCATAGGTTTTGGTAAACCCTGAGTGCCCAACGGTGGGTGTACCATGAAACTCATAAAGTACCATGGATTTAAGTTTTGATTGTTTACTTAAATACAAATGGCCTTTGTATCGAAGATAATCATTGAGCCAAGAGTACCCTGGGGAAACGAGAGAATTAGCCTGCAATTGTTGTATCAGATGCGAACTTTTGGGATCATGTAGCCATTCCTGGTGAACAATGTAGAGCCAATTTGGTACAATGAAGGAGAGAGAAAAAATGGACCCTTCATCTTCATATTTTCTGGAAAGTGCATCAACAACAACATTGTCTTTTCCTTTCTTGTAAAAGATATCATAATCATATCCAAAGAGCTTAGTCACCCTTTTTTGTTTCTTTGGGGAGGAAAGGCATTGTTCTAGAAAATACTTGATTCTTTGATGATTTGTCTTAATTTGGAAGCGTTTCCCCAACATATAAGGGAGCCAAATATCCATGACATGAAGAATAGCCAACATTTCATTTTCATAGATTGATTTTCCCAAATTTCGCTCTGACATTTGTTTGTTGGTAAATTCCAAAGGCCGACTATCTTGCATAAGGACTGCTCCAATTCCTTTCCCGGAAGCATCACATTCCAGGACAAAGGTCTTTGTGAAATCAGGAAGGTCCAAGACTGGAGTGGTGCACATGGCCATCATCAAGGTTTGAAAAGCCTGAGCAGTTGCTAGAGTCCAAGTGAAATAATTTTTTTTAAGGAGAACAGTGAGAGGTGTCGCAATATTTCCATAATTATTAAAAAACTTGCAATAATAACCTGTTAAACCCAGAAATCCACGCAAGCATTTGAGAGTCTTTGGGTGAGGCCAATCTTGCATATCTTCAATCTTTTTAGGATCCACTCTGAAACCATCCTTGCCAACAAGATGACCTAAGTACTCAACTTTCAAGGCACCAAAATCACATTTATATTGTTTGAGGAAAATTTGGTGTTGAGAGAGTAAATGGACAACGTGATCCACATGAGTAAGATGGTATGTTCAGTTTTTACTATAGATGATGATATCATCAAAGAAAACTAAGACAAAATGATGGATAAAAGGACGAAAGACATGATTCATGAGGTTTTGGAAACTAGAGGGAGAATTACACAAGCCAAAGGGCATGACCAAAAAATCATAGTGGCCCTCATGAGTTCTAAATGTAGTCTTAGGAATCTCTGCCTTGTTCATACGTATATGGTCCTCGTTAATGAAAGGAATGGGAAATTTATCTTTAATGGTGAGTTTGTTGAGGGTACGAAATTCAGGACACATGCACCAAGAACCTTCTTTCCTAAGGACCATGACCACAGGAGAAGAGTAGGGGCTCGTACTAGAGCAAATAACACCTGCATTGAGAAATTCTTGAACAATTTTTTCAATCTCATTTTTTTGGGAAAAGGGATGATGATAGGGATGAATATTGGGAGGAAGGATTCCAGGGACAAGGGGAATAGAATGATCATGAACACCACGGGAAGGAGGGAGTCCCTCAGGAGTAGAAAAACCCACTTGATGTTTAGAGAGGATGGATTGGAGGTCTTGCGGCACAGAGGGTGTCTCAGTGGCTTGAATGGCATGGAGTTGTGAAATAATGCCAGAATGACCTTTTTTGAGCAGATTTTCCATGCGATGGGAACTAATGATCTTTGGGGAACCGACGGTGATTCATTGGAACTTATATTGTTGGCCCTCTAGGTCAAACTGCATGGTTAATTACTTAAAATCCATGAGAATGGGAACCAAAGTCCTTAGCCATTCTTCACCCAACAGAATGTCGCAATCACCCATGTTAATAGAAAACATATGATATTTCATGTGGTAGTAACCAATTTGGAGACACACATTTTCACAATGCCCTCCACATTTCATGGACCCACCATTGACAATCATGATTTGAAAATTACTGATGACACAGATATAAAAATTAGTTTATTGGGCAATGCAGAGGGAGATGAATAAAATTATGAGTGCTTCCACTATCAACAAGAATGATAACCTTCCTATGCTTAATGTAACCAGTTAGCTTGAGGGTTTGGGGAGAAAAGAGGCAGTGAGAGCATTGAGGGAAATGATTGGTTCTACTATGGGAGGGTGTTTTTGGGAAAAATACCCTACGAACTAACAAACTAGGGTTAGACTTGCATGCAGATTTTGACCGAAAATAAATTACTTTTTAACCTACAACCCAATATTAAAACCCCTCTTTCACAATAAATGCATGAAGAGAACCACCAACCTTATCACCGGCGTTCTATGTAGATCCTTCGTTGTGCTTTGACCACTTTCTTGCACTGCTCCTTCCACAAATAACCTGCAATCAAGACAAATAAAAACTATGCATGCATGCTACTTCTCTACTCAAGGGTTAGAAATCAAGAATAAATTCATCAAATTATAGACAATTCATACATTGGGACAGGAAAAATATTCTTTTTATTATTGAAAATGAATCAACTTACAATCAAAGCTGAGACTGGCCACCGCTCCTTGAACCTGATCCTGGGCTCCTCTTCTTCTGTCCTCCAACTTCTTTACGTTAAATCTCCTTTGGCATGAGGAAAGGCTAAAGGGTTGGGACAATGGATTACGTAAATGGGCAGAGTTTCTTCGCTATATTTTTTCCTCCTCCAAATGGTACCCCTACCCCTTCTTTTATAGGCTAGAAAGAGCTAGGGTTTTGGACGAACCCTCGGCCATGCATGGCTGGGAGTTTCAGTTAACTGACCCATAGCTTTTTGTTCTGTCGAGAACTTTCCTTTTTTCGTTCTTTGTTAGGTACACGCGGGCTGTAGTGAGCCAGCCAGCATGCACACGTGTGCAGTAATGGGTTAGGGAGTGTGGGCCTTGACACAAGAGGATTTCCAAAGAGTTGTTCAGAAGAAGTTTTGGAAATGAAGGGATATGAGTTGGCCTGATGCCAGATAAGCATGTGTGGTTCAATTTAGGGTTATAACAGATGCCCCCTAATGTGTGAGGTCATAATAGAATCTGATGGCCGAAATACATTACCAATCTTTACTGATGTGCTGAATGAGTGAGCCCAAGGATCAGAAACCAGGAGGTGCCATCTGCAAAATAACAAATGTCTCACCGAGGCGGGCATACCCATGCTCTGGATAAAATAGAACCATGGCTACCAATCAAATACACTGTAGATCCATGTCAAATAACTATAAAGAGTAGTCGCAAATAATACACAGTGGAGCTACATCTCGAAATCAGAAAGATATACATATAGAGTACCCATCTTCCAGAAGCTGATTCGGCCTGATGGCTGTACTTCAGAGCTCGAGAAACAACTTCAAAATCTTCTAAAACTTGGGTAGGAGTGTAATATGAGTGTACGACTGCACTACCCAGAGGTCTTCGATGGGTCGCTGGTTATGGACTTGATAATCTTGATGATCGGACTGAAGACTTCAGTGATTTCAAACAAGGACTTGATTGGACATTCAGGATGGCCGGGTATGCAGACAAGAGACATATTGCAGAAGGGCCGACTCAAGCTTAGTGACAAACTTCCCTTGGACAACAGTATGACAAGTGATAAGACTCAGGCAGCATATATGTTAATCATAAGTCTACGAAGCAGGAGGAAACACAAACTCTCCATATGTTTGGAAGAGTAACCAAACGGTGGAGGACACAACTCTATATAGCAAGAAAAGCTTCCTAAGGTCGTACTACATCCCATAGTCTGATGATCAAACGGATAGATGTGATTTATCCAAGAGCGACTCATTATGCTGCCAATAAAGAAAATACTTTTCCCATCCTCTTTTTGGGGTATATTTGATTTTTTTGTTCTTTTTGATAATTTTTGAAAAAGAATAAAGGAATATTAAATTACAATGGAGGAACGAGTACTGCAAACATACAAGCTCGAGGAAAAAGGACAAGACTGATGTTCTATTAAAATGATACTCGGGAAAAAACCTCCGGTGGCCAAAGGTGTTAAGACGCAGAACCAAACTATCACAAGGCTAGTGGATAAGGTATGCAAATGCGGTTGATAGAACACACAATGGTAACATCCTTCGATGTAAGTTTAACGAGCCCAGAGAAGGGAAGTTCGGTGGTTTTTCAAGGTTAGAGAGTCTGAAAAAGCATAAAATGAGACTCTGTGGGGGTACCTTTTTCGACAATAGTCTAGTCGGTTCGAAAAAGGGATAAACTAGCACCGATTAGACGTCAATTCAAAACCATTTTAACGAGTGTGACAAGGACAAGATCAGTCGGCTATTTTTTCACTTTTAAGGAGTCTGAAAAAAGCTTAACTATGGACTCCATCAGGAATATTCTTCTGGACCAAATTAACGAGTGTGAAAGAATAAGGTCACTCAGCGATCTTTTCAATTTTAAGGAGTCTGAAAAGAGCTTAACTATGGACTCCGTGGGGGTTTCGTTTTCATAAATTTAGTCCCTCGGGCCCAAAAAAGGAATAAAATTATACCTAAGAGTACTCTTCTAAAGAATGGGAATTCGATAGAGTATACCTTTTTTTGTACAGTTGATCGTCCAGACTGAAAAAGGGGTAAACTACCACCAGACAGACATGACTTCAAATTTCAGTTTAACGAGCGTGAAAGGTCACAAGATCACTCGACAATATTTTCATTTTTAGAGGGTCTAAAAAGGTCTTAAAAGGAGACCCGTTATTTTTTGGGAGTCCTGAGGGTGAGACAAAGAGTGAAAAAGACTCATGCAGATGAGGCCCAAACTTGTATTCAAGAAAGACTATATGGACTCCCGAGCCTACAATGTGTTTAGAAACGGCATGGATGCCATAATGCAACCAAGACCTACCTAGGGCATCCATGTTCTGGTAAGCTCTACCACCAAGTTGCGACACTCCTAGAGCATATATGATGGTTCTGTGTCACAACTGGATGGGATCGATCCTATAGAATAAGAAAAAGGCAACGAGATGCAAAAGTTGGGGTGGTATCCTAACCTATATGCTCAAGTTGATTTTTGAAAAAAATAAAATTATGGACCGTGAATATTTTTTCGAAACTAAAAAAAAAATGTCCCAATACCTGATCAAATCCCTCCCATATAACTCCTAGATCACTCTAAATGGTTTTTGGTATAAAGAAACTGATAAGGGGGGCCAAAAAGGTGACAAAAATAGGCCAAAAAGTCTATAAATAGAAGTTGGCATCTCATTATCACCATTACTGATTTGGAAATTGACTCTGGAGCCAAAAGACCCCATTTGCCAAAGATAGTGATTCCAGGAGCTACAGTGGACGAAACGAACTTCTTCTTGGACCAAGTAAGTACAAACTCCCTTATCTAGCTGTTCAATACTTCAATTTAGTCATTTAATTTATTTTTTGGGTGGGCGTCGACCTTAAAAAGGTCGGCCCTAGGTACATGCGGCCTGTCTAGAGACAGCCCGCGTGTACACGCATGCAGAGTAAAGTCCGCACATGTGTACATGCGATTGTCACCTATACAGCCCGCATGTACCTCCCTTATTGATGGAAAATCAAACTAAAAGAAGTATTCACTCTCCTTTACCTTGTTGTGTTGGCAGGATGTATGTCCAGTGGAGGGAAAGGGAGCATGAAGCAATCAGTGATTTGGTTGCTGCAGATCCGAATGTTATGGCCGTGTTAATGCAATGCGGTTTACTCAAATTCTTCCTATGTCTGTTTATGCACGCGCAACCAAGGCTACTGAATGCCTTGATTGATTACTCGCATCCTAATGCAGAGGCGTTTATGCTAGAGGGGCAATCATTGGTGCCCACCACCGAGGACATTTACTTTCTGACTGGCCTCTCAAGGAGAGGGGAACCAGTCAACTTCCAGACCTTTCATGTGGGGCCGAGCAAGATCTCGGAGTTGATAGCCGAGCACTGTGAGGCTGGGACCAACCATGTGGGCTCCTAGGTACCCATTAGCAAGATTACCAACTTAGCACTACAGACTATCTTGTTACTGATTGGGCGGATTACCGGCTCAACAGTCGTGCATCAGGATTTGCGCGCACAGATGAACTATGCAATCCAGTGCATGAATGCACAAATTTTTGATTGGAGTACCACACTGCTTGAGTGCATGAAGAGGCAATTGACATATTTCCGACAGCGGACACAGAGGAACTTCGGGTTCGGGACCATCTTGTGTTTGTTCTTTTTTGAGAGAGTTCCGAGTTTCAGTCCTCAGGTTGTGGTACGAGGACATCTGGCCTCTTTCCCTACAGAATGTAGATGGGCAGTGTTACTATTGTGACAGGGTGGTGGAAGGATCGTTGATTCCTTCGATGATGACTTCTTTGCTTGGTTGTCACGATAGATCCCTGCTATCGAGGACTACCCATATGCAGGGATAGACTTCTCTAGATATCCAGAGATACCTGTGCCTCCCGGTGAGGAGCGAGGGGAGATGGGTAAGTCTCCTCCTTTGTAGTTTTTTGTTTTCATATGTAATTTTTATGTATTTTTGTTATATATATCATTTTTTTGTATGCCAGAGTATTTGACGGGTAAACGTTTGTTGTATACAGATGTGGGACCCGGGCGACCTTCCGACTATGCACGGAACAGGCGTCGTCCATGGCCAAAAGTCGTGGCTGCCTCTGCAAGGGGAGCAGCAGTAGCAGGGAACCATCTAGCCAGAGAGGCCGAGAGGGTCCTTAGACGAATTGAGCGGAACTTTACTGTGCTCACTCACACAGTCGCGATGGCATAGATAGAGGACCTGCCACCATCCATGCAACCTCATGTTGTGGGGGCACCTCGGACATGGGTCCAATTTTTTAGGCATTTAGCCCGTGCTGTAGATGATTATAATAGGGCCCATAGGCCTTGAACAGATTTAGACTCTTTATGTTCCATGAGCACCTACTTGTATATATTTTTTGAGGGCGTAAGCCCGGTGACTCATTACTGTTCCCATTTTTGAGGCGCTTGCGTCCATCTATGTATTCTGAGTATTTTATGATGGTTATATATGGTTTTTATCTTTTTTGTGTCTTATGGATTCTGTGTGCAAAAATGTATTTACATGTTTATGTCCATGTTCTTTTATATGTGGACAATATGCCAATCTAAAATTTGATTAACTAGAGTATCTGTAATGTGGTTTAATCTCCTAGGAACATGAAAATATGTAATATAATCAAAGTTTCATTCTAAGAGACGTACCCTAAGGAATCGTCGGTGTAAAGTTGGATCATGAACCCGGTATACTCTGTTTAGTTGTGACACAAACAGTTGAGCATCGAGATAGACCCGGAGATGAGAGATACCCAATGACAAGGCGTCACGAAGCAACTCAATAACTGCACTATACTCGGCAACATTATTTGTGGTGTCACCTAAGCATATACCTCTGGAAGATAACAACTGACCCTGTGGTGTAAAGATTACCCAAGTTGTGGAGACAAGCCTCTGCGTGTGTCGACTAGCACTATCTGCATATCCAACGAACACCTTAGACTCACTTGACATCTGCCATATTGACGAAAGATAACATCAATGACACGTCCATAACACTTTAAAAGAAACTTAAAAAGTAATAGTACAAAGACTATACATATGTTACAAAAAGTTACCCATAGTGACCTGTCTATGAGTAATACTTCTTGAGGTAGAGCCCATTTCTAGGCTCCGCCAAAGCATTCCATTCAAAATCAACCAAACGATAAGAACCCTTTTTAAATACCTCTTTTATAATGAAGAGTCTGAACCACATGGGTTTAAACTTTCCTGCCCCCAGGGGGTCCTTGTCTTGGTCGTAGACCAGGACAAGGTCACCTTCAGAAAAAATCTGAGGACGAATGGACCTATCATATTGACACTTGACCTTATGTTTATGAGCCTCGTTGGCTAGGGCTGCATTGCGATGCTGCTCATCAAGCTGCTCAAGGTGTACTAACCGTTCTTCAAGTGGAGAAGTGTCTATCAATAACTGTACTGCCAATTTCAGAGATGGGATTAGACATTCAATGGGCAAGACTGCCTCCAGCCCGTAAATGAGTTGGAAAGGTGAGAAACTGATTACAGTCTTAACAGATGTTCGGTAAGCCCATAATGTCGAGTATAACATCAAATGCCAATTTGACTTGGCTGAGTTGAGAGTTCATTGTAGAATAGTCTTAAGAGTTTTGTTTACAGCTTCCACCTGCCCATTGGCTTGGGGGTAGTAAGGTGATGAATGTTCCTGCCGTAACCCAAGATTTGATGTTAATTCGGTCATCATTTGGTTTTTAAAGTGACTACCATGGTCAGTGACAATCTCTCTCGGGACGCCAAACTGTGCTATTATCTAGTTGAATAAAAAGAGAGTTGCAGTCTCTCCATCATCTTTAAACGTTGGCATAGCTTCGACCCACTTAGTGAAGTAGTCGACAGCTACGATGATATAGTGGTGCCCCCTTGCTGACGAGGGGTTGCATGTAGTGTAATCAATCCCCCACTTAGTGAAGGGACCAACTATGATGACAAGAAACATCGGAGCGAGATGTGCCCTCATCTTTCGAGAGAAGACTTGGCACAGATGGCACTTCTTGACCGATTCGATACAATCCTTGATAAGTGTCAGCCAGAAGTAACCTTCTCGTAGAATATTTTGGGTTGTTTCCAACCCATATAAATGGCCACCACAAGCTCCAGTATGACAATCGTTGAGCACTATGACGGCCTCCTCATGAGTGAGACATCGATGCAAGATGCAGTCTACACCTCTCCGATACAACGTATCATCGAGTATGAGATAATTCTTGGCCTGATGGCGTATCCGCCGACGCTCGTCATGAGAAGCAAAGGTGGGGCACTTCAAAGTCTGGAGATAGATAAGTATATCTCCGTACTAGGGGTCTGAAGATGCAATCAAAAACATATCCCCTCGGATAGGTGATTCCTCAGGCACAATGTCACCTGACTCAACCGAAAGTTCTGAGATAAGCTCTGCGAAGACCAGTGACTTTTTGGACTTTGTTGAAATGAAGTCTAAGTCAAACTCTTGGAGGATGACTATCCATCTATTGATTTTTCCGCCTATAACTCATCGTGTCAACATGTACTGGAATGGATTCACGATAGCAATGATGGTGGTCTTGCGAAACAGAATATAGTGATGGAACCATTGAACAGCATGAACTGCTGCCAACGCAAGTTTTTCGATATGCGAATAATTAAGTTCCAGTCCTACAAGGCCTCGGCTCAGGTAATAGATCACGTATTCTGAAAATGAATCATCCTCTTGAACTAAAACCATGCCTATGGTTGACTCTGCGGCAGCCAGATATAACAAGAAATCCTTGTTGTAGTTAGGTGGTTGTAGCAGTGGTGCGGTTGTGAGGGCATGCTTTAATGCGTCAAAAGAGCATTGAGCGGCTTCGTCCTAGAAAAAAGGGACGTCTTTCTTTAGTAAACGCATAAAGCCCTTGGTGATTTCGGCATAGTTGGCGATGAAGCATCGTAAGAAGTTCGCCTTGCCTTGTAGACTTTGAAGTTGTAAGATTGTGCGTGGGGGGGGAAACTGGATTATTACCTCCACCTTAAGAGGATCGACCATGATCCTTGTTGTTGACACGGTGAAACCCAACAAATGTCCTGACGTTACGCAGAAGCTGCACGTGTTTGGATTCAAGCGAATCCTGAAGTAGCGACAACGTTCGAAGATTAGTCTAAGGTGCATGTGATGATCCTTGCGCTTGCGAGAGCGTGATGCTAAATCATCTAAATAGGCCTCAACTATATGTTTGAGGTCATGAAACACAAAATACATGGCCCACTGGAATGTGGCTCCAGCATTTTTAAGGCCAAAAGGCATTTTACGATAGGCGAATGTACCCCACGGACAAATGAATGTTATTTTGTGTTGGTCTTCAAGTTTGATTTGGATTTGATTATATCCTGAAAAACCATCCATGAATGAAAAGGCTTCACAACCGACACATTCATCAATGATCTGGTCAATGAATGGTGTTGGAAAATTATCTTTGGGACATGCCTTCTTCAAATCACGGAAATCGGTACATACACGAATCGTGCCTTGTTTTTTATTAACCGGCATGGGGTTTGACACCCATTGAATCAAATGAATAGGATATATGAAACATGCCTTTAGAAATTTCTCAACCTTAATCTTGATGGCTGTTGTTTTCTTAGGATTGACTGGACGAAGTTTTTGTCGAACAGGCTTAGCATCAGGATACGTTGTGATTTCATGTTCAACTATTTTTGGATCTATACCTGGCATTTCCTCATAAGACTAGGAAAAAACGTCGCGGAATTCTTTGAAAAGATCCGTGTAAATTTGAATCTCTTTGGGGGAGAAATCTGCTCCGACGAAGACATTCTCCACGATGTCAGGGGTTCGGGAGATGTTGATAGGTATAGTTTCAGTGATAGTCGCCATATTACCCTTAGCATAGATTTTCTGTGTAGCTAAGAGATTAATCAGACATGGCTGATCTCCCGTCATGGTAACGGTGAATTCTCCTTCTTAGATTCGACTTAACTCTGGGAGGAAATATGATCTGTGATGAAGATCTTCCCAAGGTTTGTCCAAACTAGTCATTGCTTCAATTATTGCTTTGTCAGAAGGCAAGACTAAGTCTAACGAATTGACGTTAGCGAGAGAAACCTAAGCCCAAATAGGCTCTAGAAGTGGATCCAACTCTTGTGCCAGAGTCGGATCAGGGTTAGCTGAGGTTTGCTGGATTAAAAAGTATGCTACCTCAGTGGCTGACAAAGGAATGGACATGCCGGGGTGCCCTGTCTCATCCATCGTGGCTGATGGGGAAGGAAGAATCCAAGGATCCTCAAAGTAAGCCGTGCAGAACGACGAAACTTGAAAAATCTCAACCTTATGGTGATTAGAGATAAATTTGACATCATCATGAGGAGGTGGGTAATCAAAGGTACCCATCAAGGATGGGCACAAACCAACTCCTACGTTAACGACACCTGGTTGAGGATTATCAATCATGGGAACCATGGATGCCCCCAAAGCTAGGTCAGGTCTGGAGAAAGACAGTTGATCAATGGCCACTATCCGACCCTCATGTGGAAACAACAAGACTCGAAACACTGTAGCAACCACAAATTGCATAGCATAAGTCCAACTCCTTCCTAACAAAAGGTTATAGTCAAGGGGATCATCGACTACTTCCACTTCGACGCACACGATTTTCCCTCCTAACTGCACAGGGAAAGAAGGAACGATTCCATGTGGGCGGAAAGAATGACTGTCAAAAGCAGTGAGGAGAGTAGGTGATGCAGACAAAGAGGGTTGGCCAATGGCATTCCAACATGCTAACGACATAATGCATGTCGTGGCACCCTCGTTGACCACCGTGCGGAAGATATTTCATGTAAAAGTTTTCGTGGGATGAGCCACTACAATCTAAAATGCTACGTGGTAAGGCAGACGAGGTTTTAAGTCGGTTGTATCTAACATGATGGTACCCAGGTTACAAGTCTCTGTAGAGCCTAAAGCAGTTAAAAAGGCTTTCCTCTGAGCAGGGTAGCTTTGGAGGACCTCCAAAGAAGACATCGCATAAGGGGTTTGTGATAAATCCTCCACCACAGATTAATTCTGGACAGCCCTTGCATTTGGGTTGTGAGAAGCTTTTTTAAATGCACCTTTTGGAATGCGTGTAATTGTTTCTCCCAACATCTTCTCGATCTGTAGAGGAAGAGATGGGAGCTCAGCTTCTTTACCCTTCTCAGAAGCGCTTGGTTTACTATAGTCGTGTGCTCTAGTCGTTATGAAAGCATCACCCCTAACCATATATACGTTCGCGGATGAGGGATTGTTTAGAGGAGGGAAGGTTTCTTGGCTGCCCCCTTCTGTACTTGTAGAGGCTTGAGTTAAATTCTGCCCATGTTGAAAAGGATTAGTCAACATGGCCTGCTGTTGCTATGTGATAAACTTCTGGGCCTCTGCAAGTCGAGGACAAAGATGGGTCGGGTGGTCTTCCGCACACAAGTTGCACGGATACCTCACCTTTCGTTTTTTTGTAGTGTCCCCGCCAGCATTATCATTGGGTTTTTTATCCCCCTTACCCTTCTTGCATTGTTTTTTCTTCCCTTCAGGCTACTGGGTGGCCTTTGGGTTAGTCGATTGCACGGAGTGTACTTTCGACGTTTGGGTAGGAGGAGCAGCCAAGGCAGTAGTCTGGCTGGCCGCTGTGTGTTGTATAGATAACTGCTGCAACTATTTTGTCAATTTCTCAGTGGGCTTGGTTTGTGCTGAACCAACAATACCATCGGCATGTGTTCTAGCTCTCTGTCTAGTTTTATCCAGTATCGATCATGGTGCATCTGGTAGGATGTTGTATAATAAACCAGACTAAGAATAGATGAGCTCAAATTGTTGAGCCCTCATGATGGCATCTTCTTCGGAGAAAACTTTGGAAGTCACAATGTATTTGGATAATTGGGGGACCAAAGACTTAAGGAACCACTCAAGAAGGAATGTTGGTGGGATTGGTACCTTGATAAGACTCTTCCGGCATCTCCACTCTCGGATATGATCAGAGATGTGGTCCGCTGTTGTCTGTTCGAAATTGGCAAGCATCTATGTGCCAGCATCGTATCTCACAGGTAACTATAAATGGTTAAGGAAGTCCATCGCCAGTTCGCCAAAATAAGAGTATCTTGAGCGATCGAGCTTGATGTACCATTTCGTGGCACTCCCGATAAGAGTACGTTGAAACAATCACAACTATATGGAGTCATCTTTCAATGAGTTAGATGAACACCAAAGATGGAAGGTAGTCACATGATCACCTGGATCTTCATTAGACTTGGCCTCGAACTTTGGAATGTCTGAAGGCAAATTCGTTGGCATAGGAGGCCAACGTGGATTGTGACAAATAGGTTCATTTAACAACCTTGTCAAATCTGGCAAGTGTAAATTTGCTAGGAATGGGAGTTTGGGTTGTTGCTGATAACCAAGGAAAAAGGGTCCTGGAGTTTTACTGGCACCAAGTTGCCAGGAAAAGTTTGGCTGCTGGCCCGGATTCTGGTAGAAACCATGGCCCTGACCAGCGTAAGGATTTTGCATCTGTGGATACATCATTGACTGATTTCCCATAAAGGACATAGGGTGTTAGGCATGCATCGTGTTTGAAGGACTTTGGGAAGGATTACCCCATGTCGGTCCTGATGGGAGAGGCATAGAAGTCTGTCTAGGGTTCCATTGACTGTGGAAAGAATTACCCCAGAACAACATTCCAGAGGAGGGAACAGATCCTTGTCCTGAGTTCCAAGGTCCTACTATATGTGCCCCCTGCGCAGGAATAGTGCCCTGCGTAGGAGTAGAATGTCCAGAAATGGGAGTTCCCCCAGATGGGAAAGCAGTGGATGCGAAATTGTTGTTACCAAACATCCCGTTCCAAACAAATGGTGACGAACCTACTGGCATACTCTGCGCAGGTGTTCCTTGACTCCCGGCTCCAAATAAACTAGTGTGTGCAGGCTACCCGATGGACTGCTAATGCGGACCACCAAGCGAAGGGGACGAAGGAGGGATATGACCTCTAGCATAAGGGAAAGCGTTAAAAGGGATAGGAGTGCCCCCAAGTTGACCTTGCAGAGGAGCATTGGAGCTCCCTGCCCCGAGACCCAAAGTCTGTAAAGTGGAGTAAGTGAGTGCAGGACTTGTACCCGAACTAGGCATACCATATGAGAACGGAGGGCATGTCGCACTAGGTGTGAAGGGGGTTGTGGCCGCCGCCATAGATAGGTTCAATCCACTGTGCGACATAGTTGCGGCCGATACCATGGTGGCTCGGACCGACGACGGTAAGTTAGGAGATGATTCTCTTGTGGTAGCAACTGTGGTGCGAATGGAAGAATTCCCAGAAGAAGTAATAGTGTTTGTTTCCATAGTTGTGTGAGGCACTATCTGGCGTTCCTGAAATTGGATTGGTACTGTAAACGATGCCCAGTTATCAGTGGTTGGGGTTTCAACCGAGCCAATATTGGCATTTTATTCCTCCGGGAGTTGTTCGGGCACAAAGTTTTGTAACCCAGTCGCTTCGAAAGACCCTTGTTGGTCTAGCTTCCGCTTTAATGGTGGCAGGGGTGGCTCCAGTGTAACCGGCGGCAGGCCCAGAAGCCTTCGTGACCGGCGGAGCTCGGGATCCTCCACTGTGTGAGAAGATCCAAGACACGCTAAGGTATTCTACACATTCAAATAGTAACACACACTAAAAAAGAATCCCCTAAGAGATAAGACAAGCAATCACTAAACTATTTGGAAGAACAGTTACAACAACCAACACTAGAGAAACTTACCGGTGCAAGTGAAACTCGAACACGGAAGCACCCTTTGGGTATACTTTGCAAAGTGTGGCCTGATGTCTGTCCTAGGTACCATGGTATACCCCCGTAGTCACCTGTGTATGTCCCTAAAAGGATTGGCAACTAGGTTTCCAACATGCGAACAGTCACCAGGCGGGTACAGTCGAAAGTCGGGTAGACCACAATGAGAAAGGTATCAAGCCCGAAACCTGTCAAGGGTATCGAGAGAAAATGGTCTGGAATACAACTGAGGACCTCGAATAGATTCGAGACCCATTAACCCCTGTGGCAAATGCAAATGACAGAATCCCAAAACAAGCCCTCGATATGTGTTCTCCACTACGATTGGTCCGGCTTTGGAGGGGTTATCTCCGCTACCTTTCCGCACGCGACCTTGTGTTTATCCCCTGTGTTAGAGGGGGGTCCCGGATAACTTCCACAAAACTGGACTTAGACACTCCCTACCTCAAACTCTAATGTTTGGTTTTGAGTGCCCTTGAAGAGTTTCCTCTCCAACCTAATTCAAGGACCTAATCCTGAACTAGTTTGTGAACCCTACAAACATAAAAGTCTAGTAGATTTTAAGATTAACGTTGCTTTTAAGGCTTTTTCTTACGTCAAGGGGTATGAAGGTGAAACTGATGGTGTGTAAGGACGAAAGAAAAAATGAATTAAAAAAACTGGAAACAAAAGACTTTTACTAAATGCAAAATTTTCAGCAACTTTTCACAAAGAAAGATTTCTTTCTCTTTTCAATTTTTCTAAGATTTTATACAAAAAACTTAAAGGAATTTCGCTCGACTACAAGCTACTTATGCTCTAAATTCACTACAAAAACTTACGAAATGAAAGACTTCTCCCTAGCTAATGATGCAGAAACACACTCTTCAAACAAAGAAGAAAATGAAAAGAGATTGTTTTTTTTATTTAAGTGCTAGTAAAGCAACAAAGGGAAAATATCGACAAGCACAAAACCAAGAAAAATCAATTTTGTCTTAAAGCACAGATCGCAAAAAATCAGAGTAAAGACACACAATGGCAATAAAGAGCAAAAACAAAGACTCTCACGCTTGTCTAAAAACCAAAAAAAGAATTTTTTTTTTTTTATATTTTCTGTCAACTATCAACTGAGAAAAAGTAGGCTAAGGGTAAGATGACCTAACCTACTGATTGTTCAACCCTAGACTCAAACACCTGAGAGGAATACTTCTCATCAAATGAGGGGATGACTTCCCCCACCCTGAACAAAAAGTACCCTGTCAAGCACGCTACTGTCACTAAAACAGCACGCGTGGGAACGCGTGCTGAGTCGAAACAGGATGCGTGTACACGCGCACTGACCTTGTACAGGCCGCCTGTATGTCTAAATTCTAAGACAAGAAATGAAAACAGGCAGTCCAGACCAGGAAGAGGCCTCTGGTATTGATAACCAGGGTATCTTGAAGGCTTGGATGCTCTTTCTAACAGAAAAGAAAAAATAATGCAAGGAATAATAAGGCGAAAAAAGAAATCTGAGACAGGACTGTGAACCAGCAAGACTCAGACAGGATTCCAGAAAACCCCCTGAGAATGTATAATTCTGACAGGGAAGAGGAGGACTGCCTCTAAAGTTATCTGAAGTCCTACATACTACTGCTATCTCTATAGCTAGCATTCACACGCGGGCTGTAGGAGGATAGGGCATGGGTACATGCATGCAGGCCTTCTGCAGGTTGTGTGTATCTCTGTGTGTCCCGACAACTACTATCAAGAAATAGTAAGGGAAAACTGGTATGAAGAACCAGGCTCCCTGCTAGCTCAGACCTTAGAAAAAGACAAATAAAGAAACATAAAATCTAATCTTTTAAACTACCTAAAAACTTTAAAGAAATCCAGAAACCCTAAAGAGTATTCTCCCCAGTATGGTCACCAATTCTGTTGTTGGGAAAAATACCCTACCGACTAGCAAACTAGGGTCAGACTTGCATGCATATTTTGACCGAAAATAAATTACTTTTTAACCTACAACGCAAGATTAAAACCCCTCTTTCACAATAAATGCATGAAGAGAACCACCAACCTTATCACCAACGTTCGATGTAGATCCTCCGTTGTGCTTTGACCACTTGCTTGCACTGCTCCTTCCATAGATAACCTACAATCAAGACAAATAAAAACTATGCATGCATGCTACTTCTCTACTCAGGGGTTAGAAATCAAGCATAAATTCATCAAATCATAGACAATTCATACATTGGGACAGGAAAAGTATTCTTTTTATTATTGAAAATGAATCAACTTACAATCAAAGCTGAGACCGACCACCGCTCCTTGAACCTGATCCTGGGCTCCTCTTCTTCTGTCCTCCAACTTCTTTGCATTAAATCTCCTTTGGCATGAGGAAAGGATAAAGGGTTGGGGCAATGGATTATGTAAATGGGTATAGTTTCTTCGCTATATTTTTTCCTCCTCCAAATGGTACCCCTACCCCTTCTTTTATAGGCTAGAAGGAGCTAGGGTTTTGGACGAACCCTCGGCCATGCATGGTCGAGAGTTTTAGGTAACTAATCCATAGCTTTTTGTTCCGTCAGAAACTTTCCTTTTTTCGTGCTTTGTTAGGTACACGCGGGTTGTAGTGAGCCAGCCAGCGTGCACACATGTGCAGTAATGGGTTAGTGCGCGTGGGCCTTGACCCAAGAGGATTTTCAAAGAGTTGTTCAGCAGATGTTTTGGCAATGAAGGGATATGAGTTGGCCTAATGCCAGATAAGCATGTGTGGTACAATTTAGGGTTATAACAGAGGTTCTAAGGGAGGGGTAATGTCAGTAGGTTCAGGTGACACGGCCACAAGGGGAGCCTCAACATCATCTTCTGAAACATCCTCCGAGATGGCCATAAAAAGCTTTTGTTCCTTACACTTGTGCCCAAGAAAATATTTTTCATCACAATTATAACAAAGGCCTTTGAGTTGGAGTTCAACGATTTCTTCCCTAGTCAATTTAATAATTTATCTTTAGTGGAGTAGAAGTAGGAGTGGGAGTGATTGTTTTAGTGCAAGGAATAAAGGACGGTTTTTTATTTTGAGAAGTGACAACCTGTTGTGCTTCCTTAGCTCTTTTAGTATCATCCACCCAACTCTAAGTCTGAACCATGAGGACATGGGCACAAATCTCATCCTTGAGGCAACTGATAAAACATTCTCAGAAAAAAAACATCAAACATACCCTATATATGGAAAGCCAATCACTCAAAATAAGCTATAAAGTATTCCACTATGCCAAATTGTTTCAACTTTGTCAAATGGCCTAAATTGTTGGTGTCAATGTCAAAGCATTCATAAATATCTGCCACAAAGTGTGTCCAAGCCACATACCCTTGGCAAGCATTTTTTCTCCATTGCCACCATTGCCAACGTTCTTGATCTAGATGGATAACACCATACCAGAGTTTGTCCAACTCATCTATAATGCCATACAAAGAGAAATAATGTTCCATTTGAGTTACCTAGCCAATGGGATTCGACCTATCAAATTTGGTCACATCCACATGTGGAAGGCGCAGGTCACACTGAAAGTGATGGGGCTGAAAATTCTAGGAATGAGAGGAAGTTTCACCTTCGATTTGCAAAGGTGGGTCAGATGAAGGAATATCTACAGGGATATGCAGCTTGGTGCAAATCATCACAGTGAAGGAGATAAATTGGGTATTGAAGGATTCAATCTCGGTAGCAAGGTATTTTTTGAGGTCCTCTATTTTGGCATCGATGGAGGAATGCATGTTTTTATTGACGGTGGCAATATTGGCATTGATCTTTCTCACTTCTTGTTGGGTTTCTATGAAATTAGATTGCAAGGAATTGAAGCAAGCTTCCAAGTCTTGGCTATGGGTGTGGGCCATGATGAAGAGGGAACACGAAAAGGGGTGGATGGGACCACACAGAAAATGGGTTATGGGTGAAGTGTATCACAATGATCAAGGCGATGAGTGGAATCCAATGGGGTAAAGCCCAAATAAGGGTGTTGGAAGGGGGTCGCATCCACAAGAAAAAAAAAATTGTTGAAAAATGATAGGTATGACTGTGATCAGGGTGAAGAGAGGAATCCAATGGGATAGGTCTCAAATAATGGTGCCAAAAGGATATAGAATCCAATATGAAGAATACTGCAGTGACAAAATGCATGAATGCTTAACAGGAAGAAATCTGTAGTAATTTCGCAACCTGAATGCAGGAGACACAGTTGCGTGGAAATAGATCTTGTCTATTTTGTTTTTATTTCTATCCAAAGTGTTAGGGTATTCAAGGGTTCTACAGACAAGGGTTTTCCCTATGATATATCTCTATGATATATGTGTGGGGTTGAACAGTAGTACTCGACCCAATATCTCAAGGCACCAACTAAGGAGGCTAGACCGTGCCCTTAGCCGTACTACTCGACTACCCAGGTACTAGAGAGTATCTTCCCGTGTGTTGTTCTTGGTGACACTATAGCAGTCAGGTGGTCGATTGGTTTATCTATGGAGGGATTCATGAGATCTAGCCTGATCCGTATAAAAGTGTTGTATGATGTGCTACCACTCGAAGGGGTACCAACAGGGGTTCCAAGGGTGGCCATAATATGTTCACTTAAGTACCACTTTTATTTGTTTCGTGTATGAATCCCTGACCACGGTTTTATGCACGTAATGACAGATATTTGTACCTTAAAGACGCTAGAATACATCTCTACCCTGAAAAAAAAAATTAACACATAATTTTTTTTCGAGGAAGGTGCTCTGATATCACTTGTAATATTCCATATATAAAATAGTATGCAGAACATAAAGAATTAGCTAGAGATGGAAGATAATAATGATATAACCAGAAAAACACCATAATAATACCAGAATAACACTAGAAAGAGCACTTTGATTACTGAGACCAATGTTCACTTGCCTCTTTGAGGGAGCAACCTCCAGTAGAGTAGAGATCTATTACAATAATATCCAAGACAAAACTTCTCATACCCTCTACTCCTATTTATACTAAATATGTCTATCCAAAAGAACAATCTAGAGGAAGATCCTTCTAGAAGTGGAAGCTTCTATTAGGTCTTCTTACATTTGAATTATTCTTCCTTATTTCTAGGCCTTATTAATATTGAC